>JACBWW010000034.1:4330829-4399775 GCA_020086605.1 Lanius collurio | reverse complement strand
AGATAGATAGATAGATAGATAGATAGATAGATAGATAGATAGATAGATAGATAGATGCTGCAGTTAGATATTAATGGTTGAATCCCTTGTGATGCTTTGAAAGGGTACATTTGTATGGATAATAAAGTAGTTACTTTCCTTGTTCACAGATTTTTTTTTTGACAAATAGAACTACAAAAGCATTGCTTTCCATAAGATAGAAACAAGGCCTCCATTTCATCCTTCCTTCCTTCCTTCCAAACAGGTTATTTCTTTGTTGCACCTGGAAAGCATGCCAGAATCCCAGTTGATAAAAACTGGATTTCAGTGAAGTCAGAAGGGAACATGAAATCATCGAAGGAACAGACCACATAGAAACCCTATAGCACAAGTAAGGGAAAGGTTCTTATCTGTCACAGACTAATTGGCTGGGGCCTACTGTTTTACATATCAGATGTCTCCCTGCTGCTCAGAGAATCTTGAGTGAAGTAAATCAGTGCCAGAAATAATTTATCCTTGTATGTGTTTATGTGTCCACAGATCACAGGGTGGCCTGCTTCCTATCCACTACAAGCATCACCCCGATTTAAAGAGGATGCTTATGCATCTGTGCTAAAGCACAAAGTGCTTGCAGACTTAGGCCCTTACTCCTCTTTATTGGGTCACATGTGGGTGAGGCTTCTCTTAAGTGCTCCATTATTTTGGAAGTCAGTTTAATGACTGCACACTGTACAAGTTAAAGCAATTAGATGTAATGCATGATGAACATTATGACTTCCAAATGTTCACATGTAATGCATGTCAGATTTAAGATGGAAAACAAAACAAGCCCCTCAAGGTTGCAGTCTGCTTTTTAGAAGAGGCACATGTTGTAACCTCAGAACCTAAAAATATCAGCTGTTTTCTGTGCATGATGAGAACAGTGGAGTCTGTGCCATATTCTGTCCTTTATTTCCTGGAATCTGGCTGCAGTAATGATCAGATGTGTGTTTCTGCCAAGTGCAATTGGCATTTGATCCACCTTCAGACCAGTGAATTGATTTGTGGTTTTTTTTTTTTTTTCATCATGGCATATCTCATTCTGACATAATTTTTGTACAGGATATGTACATAGATATGTAAATAAGGAATGACATTTTCTAAAATTCATTTGTGGCTGCTCTTATATTACTTTTAGGCAACAGGAAATAATAGACACCAAATGAGGTCAAGGACCATTGTACTCTCATACTTTTGTGAAGCATTTAAAATCAACGTACTCTGGACTCGTAAAAGAAGCAGATTTATACCTTCCTAGAAGGAAGAGCAGAAGTGACCAGTCACTGTTGCCAAGAACAATTTACCTTTGTCAGAAGAACCTCTCAAGGAGCCCAGGTACTCTCATTTCATGTCCCACACAGATTTCCTATCCTATTTTATGTGTGTTTGATTCTGCTGTTTTTATCCACTGCTGGTGCCTTCTTTATTATACAGAGTGCTAATTTTTTTTTTAATCATGAGACTGTAGATGTAAATTGAGCCTGAGCCATTCAGGAATTGCTTCCCTGTCTCTTCTGGCTCATCTTTTCCTTCCACAGAGGCAGTGGCACACAGGAACCAGATAGGGCTAAAGACAGTGATAGCAGCTGCCTCAAGTGTCAAACACTGGTCTGTTTTTATTCATGCCACCAGTTCAGTTGAGGAAAAGTTTCAAATAAGCATTATTAAATATTAAAAGGGCAACAGGGAAGCCTGTTTGAACCACTCAGATGTCTCCAACTGGATGTTTTGGAATCATTCCTTGCAGGTGAACTTATTTGTATGAGAAATATGCCCTAAGGCCCTGAAGTTTTGCGTTTTCTCAAAATATGTTAACTGTGGTTTTGCTGAGGATTGCAATATTTCTTGAAAAGTTTATATGAAAAGTTTGGATTTGTTTTTTTTCCTACACCTACAGAAATGTCATATCTGTTCTGAAGCAAATCAGCTTCCTAGGAGCTTTACAACTATTCATGTTAGTTCAATGTAAGTTCTGTGGAATACTGCCATCAGATTCATAGACCAACAGTACTGAAACAAGGCATTTGAATATTTCACTTGGAAACAGAACATTTTACATATTGAAATAAACTTGCATGTATGTAATTTAATTTAATAGAAGACTACTGTGATTATAGGTAAAGGTGTCCAACAGGATGAAGCAAATGAAAGAGTTTTTATTTTGCTATTAGCTTATGATGTGGTTGGTATAAATTGCTTTTGTTAGTTTACTGACAAGGGTGGAAAGAGGGTAAGTACTGGGAGATTAATTTAAATCTAGCTCAGAAGAATTAGACGCAGGAAAGCAACTTCAAGGTGTCTGGCACATATCAGTATTTTATTTGATTATAACCAAAATTTTGCACATGTATTCATAAAACACATTTGCTGGGTTTCCTTTTAAGTTTCAGTTTGTTCTTTTTGTTAAAACCTGTAGTAGGTCAGAATTAATGCTGGCCATTTCCTTTGCTAATGACCTCAAGTATACTCTCTTTAAACCTAAGTAGATGCATTTTTAAAAAAGGGCGTGAGGCTTTTCTAGCAGTATTAAGATGATATACAGATGACACAAGAAATGGCATTTTAATTTCTGTATCTACATCTGTACTAGGAACTGCAATAAGCCTCCAAAGAATTATTTTTAAACTACTGCAGAATGTATTTAGTGTTCATAAGCAAAACATGACATATTTACCTGGAGATAGTCTTTGTACATCCATCTGAGTGTTATGTGGGAGATTTGAAAAAAAACCCCACTGATTATAGGAATGTAAGAGAACCTGAATCAGATTTTTTAACAACTATTTAGCGTCACTCAGGGTTTCCTGGTCAATCTTTCTCCATTTTGACAGAGAGGAAGAAACATGATGATCCCTTCTTTTAAGTAAGATTTTGGAGTTTATAAGCTGGTTGCTTGCTTTCTGTATTCGAAGGTGGCTGACAGGGTGGTAGAAGAATTTGTCAGCGATCTTGGCATGAACCTCAGGGATCTGGGCATTAGGGACATCTCTGTGTAAAGTATTTGTGTTATTGGACAGCTTGAAGGCATTTTCATGCTACAGAGTTATGTTACTGGACATCATCTACCCACTTAGGTGTTTATCATAATCTGTAGAGAAGTCTCAAGCTTTGATTTCTGAAGTATTTTCCTAAAATAAGAAAAAATCTTCCACAGTAGCAGTATAGAAACAAGCTTTGAGGATTTCTCCCTCACGATGGGTGCAGGGCTGTATTTCCCATCCCCTGTTTCTGAGTCCCAGCTAATGTTCATTCGTGTCCCACAAAGGCCCCCAGACTCAGAGCAAAGCAGAGACTAAATGCATCAAAGGCCTTTTTGTGAAAATATGGACAATGCTATAAACCAACCTTGTGTTAACCTACCCAAGAACAGTGGACAAGAATTCTGAATGCCAAAATATAGAGAGATGTGTGAAAGGGAAAACTTATACAAAGGTAGGCAGGCTGAATAAAACTATTTATCTTTAAGCCACACAAGTCATGGTAATTAAATTAGGTCAGGCTGGCTATAAAGCTACAAAAAGCAGGCTGTAACTAATTTAGAGAGAGACAGAGAAGACCTGAAAAGAGATTGACAGCCCCCTATTATTTTTTATCTAATCAAGACAACAAAATGTAAGAAAGAGAAAAAGAAAAAGGAAAATAAAAAGAAATCTCATGTTGATTTATCAAGATTTTCTCTCAAATCATTAGGATAGACAAAAGCATGTAGTCACATCTTTGATGTGTGAAGGCTTGCACATTGTTCTTAGTGCTAACTGAGGGTTACATGCATATTTTACCCTTGAGAAAAACGGAATAATTGAATACCTTAAAGTTCAGAAAATGGTGGAAAGCCCAACAAAGAATAACACGATCAGATTCTTATCATTACAGCATCATAGCAGTGAATCTTCCTGGGCATCCATATCATATGCTGCCATGTGAAGAGAAATCCTAAATATCTGTGAAAAGAGACAAACAGACTTTTATTTAAAACCATTTCTTCATAAACCTCACCTGCCAGTTTGTGTAAACATCTTTTTTAGAAAATGGTTTCAAATATTTGCTTTGAATTGGAATGTGACAGCTTGTATAGTATGTGGGAAATACAATTTTTGAAAGTTAAGAAGGGAAAGATCAGGACTTTATTTATAGTATGGATCCAGTCTCATTAAACAAAGTTTAAAATAATATTTCAGTTGATTTCTAGGATAGTTTTCATTCTCCAAGTGATTAGAAAAATTAGCATTCTAAGGCTGTCTGGAGAGTAAAGAAGAGTGTGTGAACAAAAAGGGGGAAGGGTGCAGACAAAAAGCCCGGCTTGGTTTGTGTTGTTGTTTAATAGCAAACAACCCTTTCCCACCCTGATTCTCTTTTATGCCTGTTTTAGTTTTAAGTAACTTCCAAAGGTTTTCCAGCAGCAGATGACACTCAGTCACTACATTCATCTGCAATAAGATATGAACTTTGCCCTGTGAAGAAAATATTTGAAGTTTCAACACAATTAAGGGTTGCAAATTCTCTGTGAAAATGGAAATTCCCTCCCATTTCTACCAATAGGTCCCCGAGGGTGAAGTTTTGACCTCAGTGAAGTCAATGGAACCTTCACTCTCTTTCATTAAGACAAGAGCCATCCTTCATCACATCCTGCCTGCACTTGCAACAATGAAATGTGGAAAGGAGAAACTCTTTCCTTGGGGTAGTGCCATGAGGTAACATCTTTTCCAGACAATGAGAGAGTCTTGGAGAGATGATCAGAAAAGTTACACAGAATTGCACAAAGTCAGAAATGGGGAGCAGGCAGGGGAACAGCAATATGGAGCATTTCTCCTGCAGGAAAATGTAGTAGACAGAGCATAAACAGAGTGGAGTTGTCATTTTCAGAGCTGAACTGGCACCACCCAGCAGGTTCGTTTCTGTTTGAGAGAAGATGAAGCTCTTGCCTTTCAACCTGAAGTACACTCAAAGCTTCTCATCAGTTGAGAGTCAGAATTTAACCAAAATTTGCAAAATTAACTAACAGACCTTCAGAGCATTCGCCCAGAATTTGGCCCAAACACAAGCTCCCTTACTTGAGATCTTACTTAAGTAACCTTTTTGTGTACTTAATGTTTAAGGAAACACAGTCCAGCTCAGAATAGGGAATGGCTGAGGAACTGCTACCAGGTGCATAGTCTGCTAAAAATCAATAGCCAGAGCATAATATAGAACCAGACTTTTAAAGACAGACCACACAACCAAGTCTGAACTCCCAAGATTTCAATATAGCAATTTATTGCTCTATGCACTGTTCACATGCAGCCAGTATGAACCAAGGGACTGCATTAAACCTGTTGGGTTTCGACAGATTTGCTTTTACTTCATTTTTATTGTGTATAGGTAAAAGGAGACCTGCCAGCCTACTATAGATACAGGATCTATGGGATTTGGACTGTATCTTATGTTTTACTGTATTTCTTTAAAAAGAACCCTTCTATTTTACTAGAAGCTGTAGTTTCTTTTTTTGTTGTTTTTCTGTTTTAGGCTTAAGATAAATTGGAGGTGACACAGAGTAGTGGAAGAGCAACAGCCTTTAGAAGCCCTCTCCAAAATTAGAGTTTGGGAAATACTTTCCAAACATCTGCATGAACAGTGTTACATCAACCTTCCAGCAGTCTGGTCAAAAAGAGTGTTCTTTAATCTAAACCACGCTCCTTGGGATTTCTTAATGTAGTTCATTGTTCATTTTCTTTTTATATTTTGCCAGTGAGAAACTGCCTAGTGGTCCTTACCTCTGTGTCCTTTCCACTAACTGTTTCTTTTAGTCCTGGCATGATGCTGTACATTTTCATTGCACAGGGATCTCCTCAAACAAAGGAAAATTATGAAACTGTCAGATCAGATTTCATATATTGCTCTTGGCATTGCACTCACTAGACCCCGTACAAAGTGAATTTTGAAAGCCTCTGATCTTTTATAACCATTTCCAGTCTTAAACATTCTCAAACATTTTAAAGTTCCTCATCTGCAGTCACTGGGAATCGGACTATGAAAGCTGAGGTAATTTGGATATTTTCTTTCTGCAAAGACATAGGGAGTGATCCATTACATCCATAAATCATTTCCAATGTTTCATTATTCTTTCTGCTATACTTCTTATTGTTTTATTAAGACTCTGAATGTATTTCTTTCACTTTTGTTTTTTTTCTCTTTCCTGCTAGGGATAAATGTTGCTAAAATCAAGGTGCTTAGATGTGCCTGTGGGAATGAACACTGACAGCAGGTTCAGAGTGGTGAGCTCTGCTGGGTCTTGTGGTACCATAAACCAGATACGTCAAGGACACAAAATCCTTTCTCTCCTCCCAAGCTGCTGTGTTAGTCTGGAAGCCTAATGACAATGCATTAGCACCTCAGTTATTAACCAGCCTGTGGGCTGGGAGAAGTGTGAATTTTCTTCACTGTTGTGTTCCTTCTCAGTTTAGGGAGATCAACCAGACTGAAGAAATGCTGACTTTTTGAGGATTAACTAGAAGATCCCTTGACACAAAATCCTGTAAGTTTATTTGTACAGGAATTCCCTTGGCCAATTCAAAAGGCCAGACAGAGGATTCCTAGAGCTGAAAGCACAAGCCATGACAACTACAGTCTAAATAAGGTGAAAATGCTGAACTTACCAGAGAACACAAACAGACAGCAATTCCAAGTTACTTGTGGCAGTGTAACTCAGCAGTTGCTTCAGAGATCAATCACACACAGCTTCTTTGGGAAAAAGTAAGTTTGCTGAAACAACTGGCAGAGATGACAGGTTATTCAGATGTCTTTTCTGAATGCCAAAAAACCAAAAGCATACTGCCTTTAATGCTTGTGTTTCAAACAACTTGCATCCACTTCTGAATCCCCTCACACCTCTCCTTCACTCACATGAACACTTTAAACAGGGAGCTACTTTGTAAATCTCTCAAAAACTTCGGATTGCACTTTTCTTATCTGTACCATTCACAACCAAGTCAGAGTAGAATAACTGTGTAACTTTGTTACAAATACAGTAGACTTTTTGACTGCTGCTGCCACTGTTTCCAAACCAGTTCCTTAGTAGCCTTTCCATCCTGACAAGGAGATGAGTAACTTTCTTAGAAGGATTATTTTTATCCTTTCTGTTTTTCAGTTCCTTTCCATTTTTCTTGGCTGCCTACTTGACTGCACAGCCTACTGCTCAGTTCCCTCTGCCTTCCAGAGCTTAGATTCAAGTCTTTGCTTGTCTGCATACCAAGTGTTTCTTTTGACTGATCCTGTTATCAGCTCATAGCCTGGTATTTTTCAATTTCAGGTAGTATATTCAGGTGACATATTATATTTCAAAGTAGCTACGTTCATTAATGTTTAGAACTTTGTACATCATGATCCTGAAATGATGAGTAGAGTTTCCTTCACTTTTTGTCTTCATCATGATGACCCTTCCTACCTCCATCCGGTGTTTGGTTTATTTTAAATCAGATGGGTGTTTCTTCTCTCCATACTGAAATACCATTGGTCTATTGGTGTTAAGTCTTACAAGTTCAAGAGCTTCTCCAGCCCAATGGTATACCAAGAGTATGGCTGGGTTGAGTTGGGACATTATATACTGGGAATAAATCCGCATGGATTCTCCTGAGAAGAGACTCTGATGGTCTCTTTCTTATTTTAGAGAAAATTCCAAATTTAGCTCAGCTGTTTTTCCTCCACTGGAAAGATATGTGTAATGTCTGAGAAAAGGGCATTAAAACATTTTTCCTTAATAAGGCTTGTGGATAACATTGCCTATGCAGGTCTTAACAGCAAGCATAAAGAGGCCATTGCCTAGAGAAACTCTGCACCTCATTAGTTAGTTTTATCTTTCCTTCAAATAAGGAAAAGCAAAAATCTGACTGATATGCCCATCCAATGCTCTGTGAAAAAAAATAGCTCTGCAGACAGACCATTCCTTCCCTCACAACAAAGTCAAACAAAGAGAACTCATGCATTAACTTTTTCAATTTTCAAAGAAGAAATCCTATAATTGAACTAAGAAATGTTTTAGATCTAGAAAATGGGATGCTTTTTGCTTTTGGAGGCAAAAAATAAAAGTGCCAAAGAAAGGACAGTGCACAGAAATAGGGCAAGTTTATCAGTGCATGCAGTGTGGAGGAAAGTAGTCATTAATTAATGAAAAGAAAATGTTTTAGGGGAGTATTCAGGTGTTTAACAGAAGCTTTGCTCAAAGTTATGTGGGCAGAAAATCTGTGAGGTTTGCTCAGAGTGGTTCACCTGGTGACCAAGCACATCAGGGAAGCTGGTGCACAGCACCAAGTTAAGGATGGAGATTATTGCACTGCTTAACCTTATCCTCAGGTCAGGCCCTCCTTGCTCCATTAGCTGTCATTTGGTTTCCTCCCACTCTCAGAAGCCCTTAAGACAATGTGAAAATAAAAGGGTTTGTTGTGCATGGCTGGAGCTTTGATCTCCTGAAATTTAGCAAAGCAAGGCAGCCCGAAAGTACTGTGGCATGGCAGGGGCAGCCCTGGGATCTGGGACCCCACCTCTTGTTGTTGGGACTTCTGTCATGTTATTGGCTGGTAAAAACAATAATTTCAACTCCCAGAAGTAAGATTCTCACAAAACAATCAGTGAACTGAATTCTATTTCATTTTTTAACATTTTTTGGAAGTGCTCCACTACAGTTTAGAAGAAGAAGAAGGGAAAGTGTTATGCAAAAGAAAAGCTGGACAACAAGGCACAGGGGAACATGTGGCCAGCACACGTTGCTCTTGAGCTATTTTCAGCTGGAGTATGGGCCTCAGGAGTATGGGATAGATTCCAGTATCCTGACAGTATCTTACTTTTCTCTGGGATCCTCATATAGAATTCTCTTAAGTGGACAGTTTTTGTTTAAGTAAAATACTGCTTTGCTTTGCTTTGATGGTTTAAGACATTTTATCACTAGAGGTGGTCTTGAGTATGTTCCTTAAACTGTAACTCTTGGGACCACCTCATTCCTTCTAGCTCTTACACTGAGCAGGAATGTTACAGCATAGCACAGCTCAGCACTACACGCTCCATTAAAGGAGCTTATATAGCATCCTATAGGCATAGAGGTCCAGTGGGAACCTTTGGCAGACACAAAAATACTTTGGAAAACTGTGGGAATGCTGATGACCTGACAGTGATTTATATTTTTGCATTAGAAAAATAAACAGTATGGCAGAACCTGTCAAGGTGGATAAAACAAAAATTTGCCAGTAACTGTGCTTCGCAGCTTTCCAAACCGCTGGCCCAGTGGTTAGCCCAGGCCTCTGTATCATCCAAACCTTCATAAAAATTTATTGCAGATGGGTACTAAGAACCTTCAGGAAAATCCTTTGCTGTTTTGCTGTTTCAACAGCATCTCTGCCTTATGATTGTCTTGCAGTAACTTTGTCTCCCCTCCCCCAGCAGAAGAGATCTTCTCCAGCCCAGCGTGGTTTAATCCTCTCTTACAAATGGCAAAGGAAAGAATTTATTGGCCTATCTGGGACAGCCAAGGGATGAAGTACCACAAAGCTGTGTATGAACAAGAGAGACTTAAATCACACTTGGAATTGCAGGTATAGTTTCAGCTGCTGTGCAAAGAGCCCTGTTCTCAGCCCAGGTATTTCTTTGCTCTGAGGCCTGCCCCATATATCAGAACAAGACAGTTTTGTGTGATTTGGCTGTTCCTCTGCTATGTGTTCATCAGTATATCAGACCTGGACAGCGGTGTGATTTGGAGCTACCTGAGGGCTGGAGCAGTGGGGCAGTGCAAAGGCACAATGGGGACCAGGACTTGGCCAGGGCTACGTCCTTCTGTACCCGTCAGTGAGCAGAAAGGCTCAGCTCCCAGCTCAGCTGGACTCGCCATGCCAAAAAACCTCCTCTCGCAGAGGCAGTGCCAGCACAGACCTGGCACTGGGAGCCGTGCTCTTGTTCCCCATTAATGCGTTCCCGGGCGCCAGGGGAGCTGCCGTCAGCACCAGCCAGGGGCAGCCTGCGCACCCTGCCGGCAGCGCTGGGGCAGGAGCTGAGCCGAGCGAGCGGTGCCAGTGCCTGTGCCAGTGCCTGCAGCAGCTCCGAGGGCCGAGGGAGCAAAGAGAGCTGGTGAGTGGCCTGTGCGGGTCTCCCCTCGCGTGCCATGGCCCGGCTTGACACAAAGCCTGCCCTGGCAGGGAACAAACCCCAGCCCAGGCTCTGAGGGAAATCAGCCGTGCCTTAGCCAATGGTGTGCAGGCTGTACCTTAGAGAGACATGGTCCCAATGCCCTGTGTCCCTCTGACACAAGTACCTGCCTATGTTAACACTTAAAGGTGACCAGTCCAAACCTTACTGACCTCAAAAGGCCTGCACAGACTCAGGATGGGCACCAGAGTAGTTCATTTGCAGAACTGGGCTCTTGCCTAGCCAGATGTGTCATCATGTGTCATCACAGAGCTAGGAGTTGGAGGATGACATGGTAATTTAGCCTGGGATAACATGGAAAAGAAGGCTTTTTAAACCAGAAAAAGCATGACAAGCATGTACAATCATTTTGAGAACTAACTGGCATTCCATAATGAATGGCATGAGAACAAATTTTCTTACTAAAAACACTGAAAAGTGTAAAATATCCGTGTTTAATGGCAGGCAATACAACAAGTGCAAGAGTTAACCAAGTATCTGATTCAGTTATACATGTCCTGAATCAAGACAGAATGTATAGAGACATGTTAGTATGATGTTAATATTATAACAATTTTCATTGATGAAGAGATTACAGATACAAAGAGATAATCCCTTATCTCATAAGAGAATGCTTTTTGCTGTGCTATTAAGGTACAAATCTTAAGAAGTTTTACATGCCCTGTGAAGGGTGCTTTGTGCCTTGCTGGCGACAGTAGGTTAAAGCTCAAGATAACCACTTCAGACTGGCTGCATTCTTCAGTATTTTTCCCCTTCACAGTTGTTAAAACTTTACAGAGCCCCAAAACATATCCAGATGGACAGTAACTGTGACTGCCACTTATGAAACCAGTATAATCTAGCACAATACACAAAGTAGGGTAAGTGGGAAGGAAAACAAGTTCTGAATAGAGGACCTCCTTGGAACATTGGATCAGCCATCAGACACACCAATTCTGTTTAGACAGGCCTGTTATACACACCCAAATGTTCTGCAAAACAAAGCACACCCCCATCCTTTCACCACTGCAGCTCCATAACACTTCTGCCCAAGGGTGGTCTTCACCCTGCTCGAGGCAGTGTTTGTGCCTACATCTTTATTCACAAACTGAAGCATTGATTTCCAGAGTTTTTTGGCAAAGCTGAGACACATAAAGCATGTTCTTCCTCTCAAGGAATATCATATCTTGGCAGTTTTGTTTGGGTTTAACTTTTTCAAATATGCAATAGAAAAACACAAATAGATTATTTACCATTGTGCTGCCACCAGTGGATTTCCCTGCACAAGGCTGCTTGTGTGACATCCAGATTACCACAAATAACATCACCACAGCAGAGAACCTGGTCAAGAGAAAACTAGAGTTATCTGAGGTTACTGTTGTTGTTCTCTTGTGGGACGATGTCTGCTAAACACGATGTAAAGCAGTATATAGTGGCTTCTTTAGACTTTCGTGCTGCACATATTTTTTTTCATACAGTATGCATGTATCACAACAGGGGGATTAGGTAATGAAGCCAGGATTTAAGAACAAACCCCAAACCTTGGCAACTAAATCTGTGGCTTCATTCTCACTTCTGCTGGTATGGGTGCTTAAGTTAATTCCAGCATTGATTCCTATTTATGCATGTTTTGGCAGAGAGAGATCTCAGTGCAGTGGGCTTTCTGAATCACCTCTTTGTCACATTTCACAATTTTCCAAACAATAAAAATTTTCTTGGGAAATTGAGATTTTAATTCATATTTCATCCCCTCTCCTGCCTTCCTCCCTTTACCTTTCAGTTCATGGTAATCGAATTCCCTGTTAAAACACTGGTGCAACTGCTCAGTTACACACCTGCTGCTCTTGGTGAGTGTGCTTTGAAAATGCATCATGCCTCCTACCACGTGGGAGTAGTGATGTGTTTTAGTTTGCTGTTTTGCAGAAAACATTGTTTGCTGTATGTCTCACCAGACCCTGCTCCTCTTTTTCAACAAATTGGCCAAGGGAGCTATGATTATTTAATTTGTCTTTTGGTCTCTTTGCATCATGACTAGAGATTGGCATGTGAATTATTTCATTGAGCTGTGAATATTACTGGGTATTGCAAAGTTACACAAATACTGTGTCATTCAGCTATTTATGACTAACAAAATTAACAGTACAAAAAAGCTAATTAAAAGCTAAATAATCTTGGAGTTTTTTGACCAGCTGTAATATATCCATACAAAACCATTCTACTGAACAAGAAAGCTATTATTGAGGCTTTTGTCACAGCAAAAAAAAAAGAAAAAAGAAAAAGTTCTGTTATTTCTCTTTGGTTTTCTTAATGTCACTAATAAAGCTGCAGCCTCTGGCATTTCAGTTGAGCTCTGTTCTGTGCCTGGGGTGACGGAGCCACTCGCAGTTGCTCACATGGAAATGTGCTGAACAAGAACCACATCATAAATAAAAGCACACTGGGGCTTCAGTGGGCAAAGCACAAGAGCAGAATATTAACCACAGATCCTGCCTAGGTAGAAATTCCTTTTGCTTGGTCATGGCACATAACAAGGTTTCATGCCTCTCTTCTTGGCAAGTGTGGTGCTACAGACTCCCCAGGAACCTTATTTCATTCAGTGTCTGCTTCTTAATGAGCTGATCTTCAGAGGAGCAGCCATTTACTGATTCATTGCTGGCTTACACCTTCAGCACGATTTTCTCTCACAACGGTCTAGGAAACTCACTGCATCTCAAACCACAAGCAATGGCAAGAATGCTCATGCAGCCATCATGGGAATTCCTCATTGTACTGCAGAATTATGTAAAAATTGCATAATCCCTTCAAATTGCTTCAGCAGTAATGAGGGACTCAGGTACCTTAGAAAAAATACTGTGTCATTAAACAATGCTGTTTTAAACATCAGTATATACAAAAAGTGAGAGAAGTGTTTTAAATGCCTGTCTCTTTTTCACACCTTGGACTGCATGTACTTCACACGTCTTAATTTTTCAGGTTTGCATCTTTGAATAGGAGGAGACCACCATGTATGGGCTAAATGGTAAAATGCATTTCCTTCACCCATTCCTTCTGTCCAAACTCTTGCAGTCGTGGAAATGTTCAAACACTCCCTTAGTGAATTATGGCTCTATGAGAAAGACTGGAAAATGAGAGAAAGAAGAAACTTCGTGACTTGGCTCCTCCCTGTAGTTTGTGTCTTAATTTTTCAAGTCTCAATTTGACTGTTTTCTTACCCAGAAATGCCCCATTTAAGGTCAGCTACCTCCTAAATTTGCCATGTTGCCAAAATAACCCATACATGGCTTTGTTAGATAGACATCAGCAATTAAGTGATACATTTTAAAATATTTGGTTTTCCTTGTTATTTTTTTCAGTAAATTTTCTTCTTGAATCGAAAAGTAACAGAGATGAAGAACAGTTGGAAGTATTAAGCTAACCAAGTATGGTCTACATAATGAGGAGACCCTACTATTTGTGACACCACTGAAGAAAGGTAACATAAGAAAAGCTTTGCTTGATACAGAATATAGGCACACACCAGTGCAAATATCAGATTTGAATATGCAAATACTGTTTTCTAACAAGATTCTGAATAGTAAAGTATGAAGCTAAAGTCACAATTGGTGTCAGTTTTCCAGATGAAGGAGAAGGGTTCAGGATTAATGAAAAAAATGGGTCTGTTTTGCCTCCATCATCAGACTACAAAAATAAAAAATTAGAAAGACAGAGAGGAGAGTTCTTCCTGAACCACAGCCACTCAGAAACTTTCCTGTCCTCTCTCTTTCCCAGTCTTATCGCTTCCTTTCAGGTCCATTTGGACAAACATCAGTCAGTCTCCTAATTTTAGTCTGTTTTGGTGATGTTCTGTGGGTTTCCAGCTTATTTCTGCATAACCTGAAAAGTCTGTATTTGCATCACAAGCTGAGCAAAATGTTCTTTACTTATATCCCAGGAGCTTTGCTTTGTTCTCTGAAGGGGCAGCATTGCATTGCTACACAGAAGGGCTTGTCAACCTTCCCACCAGAGACCTACAATTTGTTTTATAACACTTCAGGACAAGATGCCAGTTATTTAAGGTGCTTACACCTGAAATAACTTGGTGGGTTTTTTTTTTTTTTTTTTTTTTGGTTTTGGTTGTTTTGGGGGTTTTTTTGAGGGGTGGAAGGGGGCAGGGAGAAAATCACAGCAGAGTCAGAACTTGCTGGGTTGCTTCTTGTCAAGCCAACCCTGGGTTCCATTCTCATCTCTAGGTTGCCTTTCTCAGCTACCAGTTTTTAGACTGGAGTGCTGTCATTTCTAAAGCCTTCCAAGGGGACATAGTACTCAGCTGATTTCTTGGTAATGTCTTTTTGTCTCTCACTTTTAATCCTCCTGTGAATTTGAGAAAAGTATCTTCATACTTAGGAGGCCTCTGGAAATTTTCAGAGCATTTAGATGTTCAGATAAAACTCTGACTTTGTGAGTACATATGTAAGAAAAATCCTATTAAGATTTATTATCTCATTTGAAAAGTGTCAATAATATCTTCTGCATTGGTTCAGTCCAAAGGGATTTAAAAAATTCATATCAGAGCAGCTGTGGGTGAGAAAAAGTTCATTCCTTATCAGTCATCCAAACTTGCCAAGTTGGTTTTATGAGAGCAGTGAAGGCAGAATCTAAACCCAGGATCGCTTGATAACACTGAAAGCCCAAAGCAAAACAGAGAAAAGAGCAGCATTGCTACTTTAGCTTTCCTCATCTGTAACTGGAATGGAAGGGAAAGGGATGGATCAAAGACATGGCAGCAAAGCAGGCAGACCCACAGCATTGGAGATTAACAGGTCAGATGCAAAACTCTTTCTTCCAAACTGGAGTTCAGGGAATTGTAAATAATTCCTCACCCACGCAGAATGAATGAGTGTAAATGTGGTTATGAGGGGTCTGATGATAATCTGGGACAAACGCTGTTCCCCATCAACCTGGTGTCACTTCAGAGCCTTGTGCCTGTGCTGGGGCTGCTCTGTGTCCCTGTTCCCTGGAGCAGCTTCACCCATCAGAGCACACGGATCCCATGGAGAACGTGTGCATCTGGTTTTGTGTTCACACAGCTCAACAGTTGCTTGCTGGCAGCCTCAGGGATATTTCAGTAGGATGAACTCCTTTACCTGCAGGGCCATGAAAAGAGAAGAGTTAACAAGGGCCCATGAGGTGTTAGGGCAAAGGGGATGAGGTGCCTTTATGGGACCTCTCAAAGTGCCTGACAGCAGGCAGAACTCCTCTGCCGCCGGTGCTCTGGGGAAGGTGGGAACCCCAAGCTTTTCCCAAGCATTGCTCGTCGCTCACGTGTGCACAGGGAGCCTCGAGGCCCCGTCTGCAGCACATTCAGTGCTCTGTGCTCAGCCAAGGTTCCCAATCCCCAGCTGAAGGCACATGGAAATCCACTGCTGGCAAACTTGAGACTGTCAGGGATTTGGGATTTTACCCTCAGTCATATTTACCCTATTAGTGGTAGCTCAGTCTTAGGAAGGACAAGTTCTGCCACCAGTTTTGGTTCCAGTCTGTGCTGAGAGAGGGGCTTTTGCAGAGTGCAGAAATTATTGCCATATTTCCAAGGAAAAAGATCTGTGTTTCCCAATTTGATTTGTAAAAATCTGTTAATATTAATTTATTAATCCTAATTGTATTACAAAATAAACTTGAAAATAAATAAAAGAAATAAAAGGCAACACAAAATAGATTAAGATAGAAACATTAAAATTATTAATAGTCTGTGAGTGAATCAGCAGCTTGGCCTGGCAATCCAGGTGCTGAGGGTGCCAACTTAAGGTAAGAAGTGTCATTGGAGGCACAGCGAACCCCTAGGCAGTGCCCAACGGGTACTGTGTGTGCAGGGGGTCTGTTACCCACATGGCTGGAGTTGTGCTCTCCTGGTCAGGACCAGAATCTCCATCGCTGCTCCAAGGCCGGTATGTGAAACCAGACAGGAATTAGTTGTGACTCCAACACTGAGGCAGCAAAAGCATCATGGAAAAGTGTTGTTCCTTGTCCTTGAAGTGACTGTAAACACATGTATGGACACAACAGACCAGGCATTGTATGATGGTGTTTGAAGCTGTAAAAGATAATGCAACAGTTAATTTTCTGCTTTAGTTGGGCTTTTCCTTACCATCAGTTGCTACTAAATAAATCCCTAACATTTTTCAAGGGCATAACTTGGAACAAGACAGCAATAACCATTACATATTGTTTTCAATAAGATGCCATTTTCCTTTCTGGCAGGCAGCAATGGGCTTTTAATGGGTAACATTTGTTTCATAAAACTCCCAGATGCTGCCTTGACAATTGCAAGAAAGAAAAGAGAAGAAAACAAACCCAAAACAAGGGCAGAAAATAGAGAGAGCAAAGGAAAGATTCAGTTTCCATTGCAATGATTTATCCTGTGTCCCAGGCTGATGTTGATTTTTGCTGGATCAGACATCTCTGGTGAATCTGTGCTGCAGAGCTCCACTGAGATCCTGGCTCTCCCACCTGGTGCAGCCTCCCAGCCATTCTGAGCCATGATGGGAAATATTGGAAGAGAGTTACTATGCAAGTGGAGCCAGTCAAGTAAAACCAAAAATTATAGGGGATAAGCTTTCCAGACTATGTATAAAAAAGGAAAAAAAAGAGAAAGCAAATAAATGGCACCAATTTCATTACAGAAGATGAAGCACACTGTGACATAGCAGTAGGCAAACCTGAACAATGGGAAAGCCAACATGTGTGAAGAGCCAGGACAGTAGCCATGGCCATTGCTTTTCCACATCTATTTTTTGAGCCCTCCAGCATATCTGGTGAGTGACAAGAGGCACTTTTTCTTTTCCCTGAACAGATGCAAACCACGAGACTTTGAAGAGTCTGTCAGCACTGCCTCATGACTGGTGCCAGGAAGCTAACGACAGGCAACTGAGTGCCTTGGTCTAAGTGGTTGAACAAAATCCAGGGGCTCCACATATTCTGTGATACAAAGGAAAACTGGAATTGTCAGCACATGTCTTTGAAGCAATCCTGCTTACCTACAGTGGTCCTGTTCCCCAGGTTCAGGGGGAGTCAAGCCACAGGAGATGGATTTGTTTGCACAGCCCTAGGTCAGGTTCAGGCAGCCCACCTCAGCTTCCCTCATTTAGTCCAACACACTGGAGAGGGAGCATTTCCTCACTCACTGCTCCTCTGCACCTGTTTCTTCTTTTATGCAGAAACAGGAATTTCCAGAGCACTGCTAAAAGGGTCATGACTAGCACGTGTGCACACCTTTGTTTTGGATGCTAAAGTCTCTGCACATGGTGTGAGATGTCTTGAGTGTTACACAAAGCAAGTTCATGAATTTTCCCTCATCTAATCACATGTCTTTACTCTGAATGACTGTCTATGCAGCCCAGTATTTATTCATCATACCAGGTCCAAGAAATACTGCACCAAAAAATACTGTTTTCTACATTTGGGTACTCTGCAAAAATTCACAAGTTCTGTTTGTTTAATAATGTGATACCAGCACATTATAATTTTTAATTAAAAACTGTATCCTCTCATTATGTCTGTAGGTTTTTCACATGGCTGTCACCCAGAAATAAGGCAATGCAAGCTGATCTCCACAGAGAGTGAGACACTGCACCCTGACCTTGGTGCATAGGGATTTTCTTCACTTGTCACACAAACATTTTACTGACACTAAAGTAACTGGAGTGGAAAGGGAGCAGCTCCCAACTGACAGAGCAGCCATGCTTCCTTGGATCAGCCTATAACTTGGGATAAAAAAATTGTAAAAGCAAAAGGAAACTTCTTTCTCTTAAAGCAGAAATGCCCAGTAATACCCATGTTCTACCTCATCTAAGTCTGAAGAATTTTTAAGGCATCACGTGCTGAGGATGGGAGAGGGGAGTATCAGCCAGAGTCACTGGTGTCCTCTGAGGGCTTGCTGCTGGATTAGCCTGCAAGATTCCCAATAGTTTAAATGGAGGCAGGATTTAAAGCTCTGCAGATCACACCTCCCTGAGCAATACAACAGATTTTAGTACAGGGCAAGAACAGGTTCAGTGTACAGACAATGGACACTCTCACACAGGCACAGTCCCTGCGCTGCCACGGCCAGGCCACGCTGCCTCCTCGGACACTGATTTCCTGAGGCTTTGCCTGATGCTGTTTTAATTCTTCACACTGTGGGGCTCCATCACTCACCCTGGGAGATCATTCCACAGTTTAGTAGACATTACTATGGCCGTTTTACCCCTGATATTCATCCAAAATTCTACTTTTCCTAGTTTCATTCCATTCTCTACAAATATTTTTTACCCTCCATGGTTTTAAAGTATTCCTTTCTTATTCCAGATAAAGTCAAGCTATTAGCAACTAGAAATCAGTCTTATTCCTTAGCTGGAGAGATGTAACCTTGAGCAGGTACAGGTAGGTAATTATGGACTGTAGTCAGGGGTCCGCTAAAACTTTCTGCCTGATTTCCCATCCCTGCAGGGATGGTAATTGGTGTTCCACATGGAAGTATCCCAGCCCCTCCAGCAGCGAGCAGGGCAGCACTGAGAGGTTCCAAGAGCAGCTCTGTGCAGCCCCCCAGGCTAGGAGAGGAGAGGGAAGTGTGTTCCAGCTCTGCAGAACGCTGGAGACCACAACAGAGCCATGAAATTCACTGCCAGAGGCACCAGGGTCAGATGAGCTTCTCCCCAGGCTGTGGTACCTCACTGCAGAAATAGGGAAATGGGACTCTTGGAAGTTAAATTCATGAGGAGAGGAAGGAATGGGTTCTGATTGCACAATGGCTTAAATCGGGAGCTGCTCTAATAATCCTGTGGAATGGGATGGTTTTGAGTGCCAGCTGAAGTGAAAGGCAGCTCAGGCTGAGGCCATGTGTGTCCCAGGTTTGCTTTTACTTTCTGAATTATTTTTCCTTAATATAAATATCAACCACAACAGGTACTAACAGAAGACTCCTGGAGCCTTTCCCAGCTGTTTTGGGCTTCAACCCCCAAAGCTTGCCTCTCATAATTCAGTTTTAGCTTCAGGCACTTTAAAGTTAATAGACTCATTTGAGCAAAGGGCTTATTGGAAATCCATGTTGGAAAATAGTGAGCGTAAGTGTGCTGGTGCCAAGCTATAAACACATTTATACAGTGCAGTAAATCAGTGCTGCTGCCTCTCCTTGGAGGGGCCGGGCCAATTAAGCTGAATGTACAGGATATGAGGATGGAACCTGTTCAGCTGCAGGCAGGTAGCAAAGACTGCAGCCACACCACCCTGCTGGGGCTTGTTTTGACATTGCCCTGCCTGGCCAAATTTGATACCATTTGCTTTTGGCTTGTCATTCACTGACTGCTGAAAAAGAACAGGGATTTGGGAAGGCATTGCCAGCATTGTGTGGGTGCGGCACAAGGACACACAAACGGAAGAGGCAGGAAAGGGGATGCCTGTGGACATCTAGTGGTACAAGGTCCACAAATGCACTTGGGCTCTGTAATGGTGCTGGACTCACTCTCAGAACTCCTACACAGGCAGAGGTCTGACCGATGACTTTTCATAACAAGAAAACGTTATTTGTTATCAGAGCATTTCATTCAACTACCCTTAATTACCTCCCTGCCTTGTGTGATCTAAAATACAAAACAAGGTACAAAAACAGGACAGGATGTTACAGAGCTGGTTAGCCTTCAGTGCATTAAGTCCCTTAAAATTATTTATGTTTTATCTTTGTGTAAAACTTGTCAATGATTATTAAAACTAAAGATACCATTCTCTGAATAAGTGCTCAGATCACAGAAGCTGTAGTTGGAAGCAGACAACTTGCAGAAGTGTCCTGTAAGAACTCTAAAATGCATTAGAATGTACACAAAAGAAGTTATTTTTTTTTAAATGAGAGAGAAGAGAAAGAAAAAGAGCCCTGTGTCCATTTAAAAGGGGAGAATTCAGACTTTGTGAGAATTAAAAAGGGGGATTTCAAACATTCTTTTAAAGGTTTTGTTTTCCCTTTCAGATCCAAAAGAGTCAAGCACACTTGTTGCTGCCCCAGTCCCTAATGCAAGACGGTCCCGTGCTATTCTGACAATACCTAAAGCACAGGAGGAAGAGATTTCCAAATAAAGTGCCAAAAGACACTGCCAGGTCACCAGCAGTGCCTGCCCAGGTCCTAACCCACGGCACTAATTATCCATCTGCCTCGTCAGCTGCACAAACAGATTCTCCATGCTACGGCTGGGCACAGGAACAGGCTGCCTTTCCTCCTCTCACACATCTTACTGTGGGTAGGTTTTTTTTAAATTATTTTTAAACTTTGTTCTAGCTATTCTGTTTGTACCTTCACTCCTTTCATTACTTGTTTCACTGCTCATTTACTCACTGGAACAAAAATTGTTTAAGACAAGCACTAAGGAATCGAGTATCTGTGAACAGAAACCAAACTCACTCCCACATGAGGTTGGCAACTCACTGTACCATCATAAAACAGAGATATTCACCTTTAAATCTTGGCTTTTAAAAGCAAAGAGAAACTCACATAAGCACAAAGCCTGTAAGACAAAACTGAAAATCCACAAACAGCTCACATTAGCAGGGCAATGCACTCACCATACCCCTGGAGCAGCATTCCTAAGCAGCTCTTTACCTGGCAATCCTTTGCACAGGAAATGCTGTCACCTGAAGAAATAAAGGAGATAGCACAGGCCATGGAAGCTTCTCTTTCTGACTCATATCAAAGGGGGGGGGAAAAGGGAACCACAAAGAGGCAGGGAGAGCAGTGGCCTCTGACTGCAGCTTCCCTCTTGCAGCACCCTGGCCACAGGCTGCTGCTGCCTACCTTAATCCTTTAACTCATCACCAAGGCAAGGAGGTGTTTTCCACCTTCACAGCTTCTTCACAGCACAAATTAGTGAGCTGACTCTACCCTAAAGTACATCCCAGCTCCCATCCTCTCTCCACCAAAGCCATGATTACCTGCAGAGCAAAAAGGAGTACAGAGTGAAGGGTAAAAATCTCTGTTGAGATCTACAAAGTGATTGTGCCTGGCTGCCCGTGGGACTGTTCCCCTCAGCACGGCACTGACTACACAATGCATTTTCTTTCACACACAGTACTCTTGGTTTCTTAATATCTCAACTGCTTATTCCAGTACATTAGTCCCATTTGCTTCTACAGCTACATCCCCAACCAGACTAATTTGTTCTCTTTATAATTTCTTTATCTTGAAGAAATTTTGAAAGGCAACTCGGAAACTTTTCTATCTGAGTTTTCCAAGTGTGTTTCACTATTGTGCTGTCTGTTAAACTGAGCTTGGAGCACCCTCATGTCTACAAGGTATGAGGGATTTCTTTCACAGCAGATCCTTTATGGAGTCTAAAGGCTCCACTCAAACACCAGACTGGTGTGGCTCCACATTTGCTTTTTCACATTCAAATTAAACAGGCTTTAAACAGCTGACTTATTTGTGGCACATGATGTTGCCACATCATGAGATGGAAATAAAATATCAGGACTGTATTTCACCCCCAAGTCCCAAGGAGTTAATAAAGCAGTCGGTTTGCTGATTGTTTTCCTTCGATATAAACTTATAAAAGTACATTAGTTCCTCATCAATTTGCAGTTTATCTCTACATTTTCCCTGATGGCCTTCCCAATAGCATTGTGGGGAGGAGTGAAAAGGGCCACAGGGATTCCAGAACAAATCCTTTGCAGAATAATTTACAATATGTACATTTGTTTACTTCTGCCATAATTGCTACATCTGCTTTCCTGACACTAATTAATTAGGCCTCATTTAATTAATTGTGTTCTCTGAGGAAGGTGCTGTTGACATTTCACAGCTGGTACTTGAGAGGGGAGCTGTGCAAGGCAGAGTTCCTGACAACACCCCTGGTTTGAAGTCCTGCAGCTCCCCACACCCTGCCAGTGCCCGTGGCCTGCGCTGGGCTGTGCAGCTGCAAGGAACCCGCTGGATCTGAGCCTTCAGCCCTCCTGCAACTGCCAAAAAAACTTCAAGTGGAGAAGTAACAGTCCAAAATCTGACTTGAGTCTAAATAAACCCCAAACCCAGAAACACTGATGTAGATAGCATACCTTGAGTTTCCCCCCCCATGAGGCCTCCTCCTCTAATTTATTTACTTATTTAGATTTATGTCAACTTCCTTGGGTCAAACTTGGATGTGACAGGACAGGTCTTGTTCTGGAGCACGTTAATGTCAGCCCCACAGGTCTGCCCTGCACATCATTCCTGTGTGTGACTGCACATCTTGTTTTACACAGATGGGCAATCATGCATACAAATGCTCCCATAATTCATCCCAGAGTTGCTGAACTGTTTATACAGGCAACTTTCCATCTATTCCTAACACTCCACATCCTACAGAGGTGTTTTCTCTTGTTCCCAAAATATTATTCTTCATTAACTGAATTTTGGTAGAACAGCTATACCTTTGAGAGCTGGAGATTCTTTATCTCCTAACAGGCTCTTTGAGGTCAGGGGAAGAAGAAAGTCTAATATTTTCCACAGTGCTATATAGCCTTCTAATTTCTAGTCAAAATGGCATGTGTTTACCATCCTTCATTGATACTCTGGGCTGGACTTTGGCAAGGAAACCTTTGCCAACAACCACTTTATAAGCAAAACCTGCACATTTTCTCCCTGAGAGCTATTTTCTAAGAACACTTCCTCTACAGAAAATTCTTTTCACAAAATTTCGTGGCTGACTGAGGTGTTCTGCTCCCAGCCTGGCTGCGCCGATTTTAGCACCATCACACCAGAAATAAATGGGATTGTTTTTGGTAGCACAATGTCACATGCATTGACCATATCCCTGGCAACAGCAAGCCTGCCCTGTGGCTGTTTGAGAAGAAAGAAATTGAGTGAATCAGAATAAGCCACAGTCCCTGCAAAGAGGGGGTGAAAGAAAAGAAAGGAAGAAAGGAACAGCCACGAAGTGGGGTCTGGGAAGATTAGGTGCTGGTTTGAAAACACTGAGGCAATGGACTGAAACCCAAAAGATTACTTATCTACTTTCTAGCTGCACCGATAATGATTCTCTGCTAATTACTTTCCCTTTTGTGCCAAGGGTGCCATTAGCAGTGTCACAGCAGTGCCCAGGACAGCCCAAGGGTGCACAATGCATGTGCTAGGGACATGCCATGGCATCAGCCACCAAACACATTTCAGGAAGAAGTTTCAATGCCTGAGTTTATTTTGTTTTGCTTGCAAACATCTGAGCTCTTGGATTTGGCAAAAAGAAAAAAAGAAAAAAAAAAAAAAAACCAAGAAAAAGCACTGCATGTCATTCTCTTTAGGGCTCCACATAAAAATCCTATCAGGGCTTTATAGACAGCAGTATGGTAGTTTTCCAAGCTTCAAATGCTTTCCTGTTCCTGCTACTCATCCAGATGGAAAGGTTCTGCAAACAAAAGCAGTACAGTGAAGGCATGTGTGAGTTTGCCTCCAGACACTTCAGACTGCAGATATTTGTCTTACTCTTTGCTGTTGGCAAACCTGTCATTGAAGGCCATAACTACAGGTTTATCAGAAACGCAGAAAAACCCTCTCTTTCTGTTTTCACTTTGTCTTTTCTGCAAAGCAAGTTATCACCAAATACCACTCAACACTTGATTGCTGTAATGCAGGTGATTACAAGAAATAAGAAATACTTGTTTTTTCTGAATGTTTTCTGTCTCGGTCTGTACCCAGGGTGCTGCTTCCACCTGCAATTGTTTTTCACCGCTGTTATCGGAAGCCCATGGATTATACAAAAAGAGCTGATGATGTAAAACCAAAATGACATGGGCTGTCAAAGCCAAATCCCCTGAGTGCAAAGCCCAGGCTGGGCCTAGAGCCAGCAGCTGGCTGGCAGAGCAGCAGGAATGCCTTGGGAGTGCAGGGGAAACGCGTGCTGCAAGCGGGGCAGCCCGGCCCCTGTGCAGCTCCTCCTCCCATCCTTGTGGACAGCAGCAGGGCAGCCTCTGCACTCGAGCTCCACAAGGGCTTCTGCTGGCCCCCAGGTCGGAAGGGGCACACAGGGAGCACTGGCATCCCTAATGGCATCTTAATCTCTTGTTTTGTTGGGTGATTTTGCAGCACTCCTCCCCCATCTTACCATAAGCAGCCTAAAAATGTGTGAAACTGCTCCCTCTTGCAGGATAAGGTTTGAATTTTAATTTTTAACTCATCACTAACAGAAACTATCATTTCAGAAAGGCTGTTCTTACTGTTAAATTAGGAAGTCAAAAGTCAGTTTTACATGGAGGAGTTTGGTTTTTAGAGGAGTGTATTAGAATGAAGGCATGGCTTTGATAAAGTTGGAACACACCCAAACTACAAATCAGAGGTTTGAACTTCCAAAGTTGGTGTGCAGTTGGCTGCCTTTGTCTTCCTTTTTATCTTTTTTCAGAGCTCTTGGCAACTTCTACTTTAGCTGTGCAAGTTAAGAGTAGTGGTATCTGTAGGATTACTGCCAAAATAAAAAATAAAAGAAATCACTTTAGACTTTTGCTTCAGAGAAGCCCTGCCATGAAAGACAGCTGGAGAGATCTCTCTCCTTGAGTAAAGGAAATGACAAGAAAAAAGCTAAGAAATGCTGTTCAAAGTCAACATCAAACCCTGGGACAAGATCAAGACTCTGGAAGGTTTCTATGTCTTGGAAAGCTAGGTTCATAGGAAGGGTGGTAAACTCACTTTTAATATAAATAAGAAATCTCTTTAAAAAAAAAGATTGAATTAGTTTAGGTAAGTACATTTTCTTTAGGCTCACTTTAGGAGCTTGGATGCCTCTCATGAAACCTATAGATGCTCCTACCTTCTGCTTGTCTCTGGAAGTTTCATCTCTAAATTATGAACATGGTAGTGAACATCAGTGAAAGAAAAACAAATAAGCAATTAAAGACTTGACTGGCAACCAGGCAGAAATTCAGGCAAAGCATCTCCCTGGTCATATCCCACTGCTGCCCAACCTGAGGGCCCGTGTCTGGGGTGCAGAGGAGGGGCAGCAGAGAGGAAATCCTCTCTTCCAGCACCATGTTCTACCTCTGCAGACATCGCTGGTATTCCCCGGCAGCACCTCACAGTGAGCTCACCTCCAGTTTGTACCGACACGCTGCCAACACCAGCCCATGTCCCTACTCACTCAGGAGAGGGGTTTTCTTTACTGTCTCCCACCAACCCTTGTCTTTAGCTCCAGGGGCACTTAAATTTGGCTTCCTACTATGCTTGCTCAAATATATATGCAGGAATAGAGAGAATTAATCAAAAATCCCCCTAACAAACAAATCAACCAACCAACCCACCTCAGGCTATGAAAACTGATCCTCCTCTCCCTCACTGGCAGTTTGGAGGAGTCCTAACTGTGTCACACAGGTTGTACCTGAGCTACCATTCCCAAATCTCTACAGAAACAGATCAGGCTTTGCTTCACCTCTAGTATGGCTGAGTAAGGCTCCTGTTGAGCAGAAAATACATGAGATTTTGCTTCTTGCAAACAGCTTCTTACTGTTAGAAACTGTTTGTGATGTGCCTGGCCCTAGAGGAGTGCCAGGCCCGACTAATACTGTTTAACAAAGCATTTGGCTTTCCTCTGATGAACAGGAGAGGTCAGAGGGCAGGAACCTATGCTGAAAGCCAATTGCTGAAGTTATTTGTCTGGCTTGTGTTAGGTGCTGGGATCCTGCTATACAAGTCAGAAGTGCAGAGTGCCCTAAGTGCAATATTGTAATTTAAATGCTTCTAACACAAGAGAGAAACAATTCACTGATCATCTCATTAGAGGCTTAGCCATTTACATCTGGACAGCTTTTCCTCTTTGATCTTGTAAGAAAAATGAATGGAAGTTTAGGAACATTTAATTGCTTTTGTAAAGGCTTGGATCCAAGCAAAACACACTTATAATCTGGGAAATAACAGTGAGGGGTTGTAAACTTATTGAATACCTCTGACTAGCTCTAGATACCAAACCAGATAATTCCAGTGTGAAAGAATTCAAGAGTGCTGACTCCTGGTTTCCATTTTACTGCCATTACAAACCTTATTTGTATGCTACTAAACAAAACAATATCCTTCTCCCTGTGGACATGCAAATGAGCTATATTGTCATTGTTTGGTTTTATTTTTTGCCCCTCATAGTCTACAAAAAACTACAAGCACTGTAGCCTGAAAATTGCATGAGTAGAGAAATCTCTGCTCCCATCTATTGGTGAGCAAGAAAAGAATGCCCATAAAACCAGTAAATCTGTTTGGTTGTTTTACCCAGATCCCTGGATGGACAGATAATCCACAGGTAGGGCTCTCTGGTACCATCTGCTTGTTAATAAATGTAGTGGCCCTTCTTTTATTTCACCCCCTCATTCTTCCAGTGGCACTTCTGGAGAGATGTCATAGTTACATTTCAATGACCACAAAGTCCTGCCAGTCTTCTCAGTATCCTATGCTGGGATGGGTTCTCTACTAGTTCTTACAAAAAATTTAATAAGTAGACATGATGGGGAAACATCTCCGATGGGGATGAACAAAGGAAAGGTTTTTTTAATGCAAACCATCGTAACAGCAGCAGAAGTGAGGCATCTTGGAGGTTGGACTAGGTGGTCTTTAAAGATCCTTTTCAATCTAAACCATTCTGTGGTATTCACTGAAAATCCTTACTCAATTTGATTTTAGATTAGGTTTTAGGAAGGAGATTCCGAAAGCAACCGAATATTCATTTGCAGCTGGCTGGCAAAAGGCCTGCCCAGGCAGGAGTCACACCTCTGGAGCTGTGGTATCCAAACTGTGCTGAACGACAGGGAAATTTAGCACAAGGGGAAGGGCAAATGATTATCATAAGTAATGTGTGCCTACAGGAAATTCACATCATCCATCTGAAAATCAAATCATTGGACTGTTGCCAAAGGTGCTGAATGAAGTAGATAATTCTATTTACTGTGGACTGATTTCCCAAACTTAATGGTATCTTTGCCTTGCCACTAGCAAAGGCCTCGTGGTTTCAACGAGTTTCATACTTGAAAGGGATGAACTATTGCCTGAAGGTGCTTGGACAACATTCCAGGTGGGAAGGGGCACAGTGCTGTACACAGCTTTAAAGAGCAGTCATTTATTGAACACAGCCTCATTGCTAGCAGGAATTGAGTTCTGGGTATCCAGTGATTAGGGGTGGTGGCAAGATTCCAACTAGGTGGAGGAGAAAGTAGTCAAAAGGAAGTAAATTACTGGATTCATATGGAAGGGCTGAATTTCTGAGCTCATCAGCTTCTTTGCTGGAATTTTCTCAGCATCCGAATCTTAAGTGAAGCCTCATTGCCATTGTTGGGAGCAACATTCAGTTCTTGCCACGCTCTCATTGGTGGTCATTGCTATTCCCAGATCATTAGGAAGAGGAACAAGCACAGTAAGGAATGTGAAAGAAGGCTGGAGGGAAAAGATGCTGCTGAATAAATCCATACTGGGGTGAACACAGCGCTGAGACAGAATATCATTCAGCAGAAAGGTTTATCACTACGAACTGGCATGTTGCAGTTGAACTGGGGTTTTCTAAAGAGAGCTGCACCCACAGACAGCTGACTGATGAGTTCACAGGATGAAAGACTGTTCAGGAGTTCATCCACTGAAAGGCTCTTTACAGGCTCCACTTTCTCACGGTCCCCCTCTGGAAGGAGTTACTGTGCCTGTATGAGTTCCACAGCCCATGCCTGTCCTCCCATTGTTTCAAGTTAAGGGAACATCAGCTGGTTTTGCTATTGTGAGCAGGGGCCACGATAGAGGGCTAATTGCTTCTCTTCAGCTAAATGTCTGTTTTATGGGGCCAGGCTATTGCAGCACCCAGCTGGACAATGGGACAGCGGCCTGAGCCTGTGATCTCCCTCAGACAGTGGGCATTTAGGCCACTTCTGAGGGAGCTGGCAAGAAAACTCCTTGTTTCTCGTTCCGCACAATAAATAAAACCTCCAAAAGATAATTAGGTAATTCAGAGTGGATAATGATTATCCATGGTTTGGGAGGAATTTCTTTCTGACAAAGAATCCTCTGCATCTGTAGTACAAACTGATTTTACAGGAACCTTGCTATCAGCCAGAGGAAGTAAGATTCCCAGAGGAAATCTGTAAGGTGTGAAGCATTTCCTAATGCTAGATGCACATAAGGATACACTGAAATTATTCCTAGGAAGCCACATTACATCCTTGCAAAAGAAAATGTGAACATTTCTACCTCTTGGTAAGATCAAGGTACAGAAACACATATTCCTAAAAGAATGCCCTTTTTGGGGGGTTTGGGATTTTGTTTTGAGGCCAGTGCCAGGTTCTGTAAGAGGCAGGTCTCTTGAGCCCGCTAGAATCATGCCTCTGTGGCAAAAAAAAAATTGAATCCTAATAAATTTTAACCAGCCAGCTGATTCTGCAGCATTAAGATACAGGGCTTATTCCAGCTGTTCTTCCTTCCTTGGTGACTCAGATGATTGAACACCATGACTGAACACAGAATTTCAGGGATGCTGAGGGGCAGAGACAAGAGAGACGTGCAGGGTGTTTCCTAATGCTGCTGTATTTGAATGATGAAAATTGAAGAAGGCCTCTAGGTGTTCACTGGCATCCTGTAATAGGTTCTTCACATAAAATCAACCTAAGCAGGCCTGGATATTGACTTGGAACTCAGCTTTATTCATTACTCATAGGTAAAGACACTCTTCCAAACAGAGATGGCTTGTCTTGTGGATGACTGGCGTGGTCTCCCTAAATTTCAAGGCTTGTAGATTTCTCCTATTCCCATGTAATTTTTAAATTTGAATTCCAAATATTCCAGCCTTTCTTTTTCAATCCAAAATATCTGGACTAATGAAGGCATTCAGAAAAAAAAAATGTGCTTTATCTAACTTGCAATAAAGACATTCTTTTCAGGAAACACCATGAATTTACAGATTAATCTAAAATGGCAAAATTCAAGCACAACTGTTTTTCATGTCTATTGTGCCTAGTAATAACTACAAGAAAGAAAATTAAAAACAGGAAAAAAGCCATCTGTGACTTTTGTCCCATATTATGTCTGTGGCTTAATTACAGAGCTGCATTGTGTGCTTAACTAAAAAGCAATAAAGGCACTGCAACAAGTACCATTAATGAGTCAGCATCACCCCCTGAAGATCAGCTTTGTTTCTGGAGTCTTTCTGGTGGAAACACCTTTCATTTCTTAGGTTCACCTATCCCTCCAGTGGCCCATATCCAAGTACAAACTACCAAAGGGTGAGGACAGGAAGGAAACAATATCACAATCAAATCCTACCAGTTCAGCAGCGAGTGTCCAGCAGGCAGAGGGTGAGCTGGATGAGGAGGTGTGAGCTCAGAGATGCCCTGTCCTCACAGGAGATTTGGAAGCTGAGAGTGGTCCCCCATGGGATGAAGGCACAGGGTGCAAAAACGAGAAGCATGAAAGCACATGGTGAAAAAGTGCAGAATAGGGGTGATGCAAAGGAGCTGAAAGTTGTATTTAAGAAGTTCTTTGTGAACACAGAGTGCTGCAGGAAGCAGCAAGCTTATCAGAGATCTTTGCACTGCCTACAGTATCAAATGTTGTGTTCACAGGGAGACCAGACAAACAGATTGGCAGGATATGTCAAAAGAATCTAGACTGGAAAAGGTCTCCTGAGAAATTAATTTCCAAATCTTTAATCTATCACATTTTTATAAATTTTTATCTACAATACTGCAGTTTTTCACACATCCTTACTTCGAGAAAAATGCAGTAAAGTACTGTTGAAAACAAAAAAAGAAAATGAAATAATGTGTTCTTTTCTTTATAAAACTTCACATTTTCCCAAATGCAACTTGAAGTCTCATCCAGGGAAATATTTACATATGTGCTTGTGTCATTCTGACTGCCCCCACATTTCCTGTACTCACTGGAGCCCATCTGATGCTTTAAACTAGGTGTTGAAATGCCCTACTGAACCAAAGCCACTAATTCAGATTTCTTTTTCTTTAAGGTGGACAACAAAGAGATATCTCCCTCCTGGAAGCCTCAGGGGTTGGCAAAAAAGGAGATGATGTGGGAAACCTTGTGACCCTCTTCTCCCAGGTGACATCAAGAGCATTGCCAGACAAACCATGTCAGAGGTACTGCAGAAGTGTTTTTTTCCCAAGACATGCAAACCTCAATCCTTAGGTCTTTTCAGGGAAAAAAAAAACCAGTTCATCTGAATGCAACAGAGAACAGGCATTGCTGATTGTTTTGAAATGTGCATACTGTGTAAGCTCATGGATACTCTTCTGCATGTTCTACTCACAGAGCTGTCACCGTGTGCACACCAGAAGAGGTGGAAAAATCACAGCCCCTGAAGAGATCATTAGCATTTTTCTTCCCAATATGGCTCTTTCTTTAATTCCTTCTCCTGTTCCCAGAGAAGCATATCAGATTGTTCTGAACAGGATGCCTTGTCTGTGACTTATGCACAGGATACCCACCAGTGCAGAGTATCTGTTGATCAGGCCAGTGCTGAAATCATTGTGATTTTATGCCATGATAAAATGCACCACAGTGGCAGAGCACACAGGCACTCATTTCCTGTTGCAGACAAACATCCACTGAGCTCCCCCCACATCTGGGGAACCTGTCTTACCCTATTGCTTTTTTTGTTGCTTTTCAGGATATTTCTCTGAAGGAACGAGAACAAATCAACTACAAACTTGCAGGGAAAAAAGACACAAATTTTAGATGTTAATCTCCAATTATCAGTGACTGAAAGGGCAAAGGACCCTGCTCCAATGCCACACTCAATATTCCTCACAGGTGAGCTCTTTCTACAGCCCTCGCTTTTCTTTGTCAAATCTTTTCTGACAGCAGTTAGAAGTCTTTTAGTTTTACCTCTAAGATTTTTCTGCATTTAGTGTTTTCATCTGTCCATCCCCTCTCTGCTAGACAGAAATGACCCCTCACCTCTGATGTTAAATTAGACAGCCCTTCCTGCCATTCCTGGAAAATCACCTTTATGGTTCTTTGAGGGAAGCCTTTTTTTCTTAGGGATGTCTTCAATGTGGCCAGATTGTTCTTTCACTGCAACACAGAAGCCTCACTAAAAAGCAACAGTTTGTTTGGAACATTATGCAAAGGAAAGCACATCAAAATACCTCAAATATTAGTTCATCAAAGACTTGAAATTGCCCAGTCCTCTTTTTGGTGATACTCTGGAGTCTTTTCCATAACTGGTATGTTCCTGAAAGGTAAATGTGAGGTAGTTAATAGGATCCTGCCAGCACTGAGCACCTCTGAGAGTTTACTATGCTTTTGGAATTTATATTTTTTGTTTGTCATTCCTCAAATAGTCACAGCTCTTTATTCTCTGTGCTTCAGTTTCCTGATGCATCACTTCCACACCACTGTTCTCTTTGAGCTGTCCATGTCTGAAGGTGGTGGATGCAAGAGCCAGAACCACCCAGTCTGCCTCAAAGAGGAGGTTTTCTGGTGGTGAAATACTGGTTTAATCATAGCCAAAGCCTGTGTCTGTATCATTACTGCCTTTAAAGAGAAGAGTTCTTATAAAAGCTGTTTTTGCTATCCCTGTGAACTTGAAGCAATTGTGGTGTTTTGTTGGTTTCTACTGTGCAATTTTAATATGCAACAATCTCTCCAAGTTGAATAATTTGGAATCCATGCACGCTTTGCAGTTTCAAGATAATTTGATCTGAATAGCAGTTTCATGTAAATGTTTCTGCAGCAGTGAAACTACCCTCAACATTACCACTTACAGCTTGAAACACCATTAACGATTTTACATGCTGGCAATGAAAGAGGTTAAAATCATTAATTCCTCTCTCTGAAACTGATATTTTTTCACTGAAAGGTTTGAAAACAAATCTACTTTCAACAGGTTATTTCTGTATTAATACGATACTAGCAACATCTGTGCAGTTCCCTCTCTTCTTCTGTGGGCAAGCACTGCTAGGGGAGCTGGAAGGAACACAGCTCTTGCTTGCTTCACCCCACAGCTGTGAGGAAAACACGGGGTGTGATGTTTGAAGTATTGGGTAATTGGAGGAAGTGGATGGAGAATGATAACAACAGCAATAGGGAAGTTTCTCAAGCGATTTGAGAAGGTTCCCTGGTGCAGGCTGGTTGTTTGATTATCTGTGCACTGGATACCCACTTCTCTCTACTTGAATAATACATGGGAACCAAGGATTGTTTACTTTAAAATGAGAAATGACCATGTTCTGAAAATAAAACCTGCAAGTTTCAACTCTGCCACCTCTAGGAAAGCCCAGTGGGAGGGATAGGATTGCTAGAACTAGGGGAGGCCTCCTTTTCCTTATTTGTTATCATTTAACAGAATCTGAAGGCATCTTCCTTTGCAGAGAGCAGGAAATCATTGCTGTGCAGCTCCAGGGCCACACAGAGGTTATGGTACCTATTTCACTCGTGGTGTTAAGCAACAGAGGGTTTCAGAACTGTAGTGGGGTTGTACCGAGTCACCAAATGCTGGCCAAGAGAAAACAGAAGAGCATATGCACAGTGGAGAGTTTCTGATTTAGTAATGGATGAAAACATGAAGCTCTTTAGCTGCCTTCTCCCTCCAGTGTTCTCAAATACCACTGGTCATGTTCCACTACTGAGGAGATTTCTCAGGGTTACATTTGGAAGCATGTGGTCAGCAGAGAAAAAACCCCAGCCAGAATGTTCTTGTTAACTGGTGATTGTTTTCTGAAACCTGAACATTATGAATCCATGTCAGGCTCTCAGCCTCTGCTCTGACTGCTTGGAATTAGGAACCTGAAGTTTTTTTATGGCAATAAACTCTGGTATCCCACTGATCAGGACTAGTGTGTGTTTTGTGTACACGCTGACAAACACAACCTTGTGTCTGCATGTCACTGGGAAATGAAAAGGATGTGGATATGCACATTACCTGTCTATAATGTCTGCATGGGGGACACAGATTGTAGCTGCCACTTCAGGATGAGGCAGCCCAAGCAGTGTCAAGACCTGTGATGTGCTTGCCTTTTATAGAGTGAAATGTGGTGTCTCTGACTTACTTCAGCAGCAAAGTTCTCAAGGACCTTTGTGTTCTGCCCAGGAGGCACTGATATTCCCCATACATGGAAGCAAGTGTTTTACCAGAGCAAGCATCATTTTTGCTAATCAGAGAAGATGTAATCACCTAAGTGACTTGTAACGATATTTATGAAATGTGAATCTTAGATTATTGTACAAAGATCATTTTATTTTTCTGTCCAAAGCTGCTTCTTATGCAAACTCTGAGGACTGTTAAATATCACACGACATTCAAAAACCAGAACTTTCCAAAGCCCCTTTTTATTGCTTTTTTTCCCCGCTCTGTGGCTAAACCTATTCTGGATTAATATACTTTTCAAAGTTAACCTTTCGTGATCAGTGCTTCTAATGCAGCTGCTCAAGTCAGCTGAGGAAAATGTTACGAAATCTTCTCTCCCATTGCTGCCTGACCAAGGATGTTTCAATGGGAACACGGTCCTTTTGATCTGATTTATTTGGGAGTTCTTCTAGTGCAGCCTGTATCTCAGCAGAAAACCTAACAATCTGTTTGCTCTTACTGGGAAAAAAGAGATTGTCGCCCTGCCAACATAATTACATTGGTGAGTTAGGGAATAATGAGTGAGAACAGATGAAATATTTAGATATAAATAGTCTGTTTTCATGTGCTGTGATTGTCGCTAATAAGGCAGGGACGTGTGGTTTGTGGTTCAGGGACAGGATGAGGAACCAGGACATCTGGATTCCCTTCCTAGCTTTACCACAGTGTATTGAAGAAGCCATCAAACCTCTTTGTGCCCCACCAGTTGGAAGTGGATAATAATGCTCTGGGGATTAATTCTTTAATGCTATCATCTTCAGATGTTCAGGAGGGAAGAGCAATACAAGTGTACAGCTTTTGCACACTAGAATTCGGTCCAACTGAAACTTTAAATCCACATACCTAAAAAGTTTGTGAATAAATTTCTCCCATCCTAACTTGAGTAATATGAACCACTTGCAATAAGAGAAAAAGAAGAGGAAGATTAAAACCAGTACAGAGTGTTTGAACATAATCCTGAAAGTATGTGATCTTAAGTTTTCTGGGGCAAGTTTTTTGGGCTTTACCCTCTTTACACTTTCAATAAGGAGCTGCCAATGATGTCCTTGACTGGAATGTCCTCATTTGTTCACATCCTAAAAACTACTTAGGTCTTAACTCACGAGGCTTTATAATTTAAAAAGGGCCTACAGTGGCCACCTACTCAAGGGAAGTGTTTCCCCCAGCCTATGCATATTTTGTTCACTGCAGCTGTAAATAACAGATCACTAAACCACAGATTAAAAGCATGTAATTGCTATAAAAGTAATTAAAGATGAAATTAATTCCACCTAGGAGTAAATAAGCACATTTGGCATGTAAATCATAGTGAAAAGGAGGTTTGGCTTAACATGCATATGGTAGTGGAGAGCCTCAAAAGCAGAGTTGCTTCTTCAGCTTATTCAGGGAAAAAAGAAACTGCTAGAGAGTTGAAAGCCTTTGAGTTTAAGTCACTTGGGATGTGCATTATATTATTTTAAGGTTTCTAGTACTTATTTAAATTTCCAATTTACTCAAAATGCGAGTCTGTAGTGTACAGTGCTGTTTTACCTGGGTGTCAGATGGCTCTATCTACACTGGAAAGCTAAACAGGAGCAGATCCACAGCTGGTACTGGGGACTTCACATCCATTCTGTACATGTAGCTGAATTTTCCAGTCTGGCCCCATGTCTTAACCAGCTGGAGCACAGGAATTGCTCTCCTTTCTCATGTTGGTTTCATCCAAAACCCCAGTTCCTATGCTCTGACCTGAGGTGCAAGGAAAAGCATGGTAAGTGAGAGAAATTGGGAAATTTGCTTCAGAATTGCTCTTCTGATGTGACCTAAAATGCCAGCCTACCCTCATCCTATTTGTACTGTTATCTCTGAGTAAGGGCAGCAAAAGGGCTTGATTTGCACCTGGAATCCAGCTGGCCAGGCAAGACTGAGCACAAATTTCCCATTGCTTTCATGGAAGTTTTGCTCTAAATCACTACAGTGGGACACTGCTGAAGCAGCAGCTGGAATATTTATCTTGCAGTATAATTTCAAATTTCTTTGAAAAAAGACTTAAGGCTATGTGTAAAAGAAATTGGCTTCAGTTAGTTGATTTTATCTCATTTGAGACCATTTTTGGGTACACTGCAATATTGGCACAGGAGGTACAATTACAAGGAGAATTAGCTCTTCACCATTGCTCTAAGCTAATTCTGTGTGTTCCGTGATGCTGAGGGAAAAGCCAACTTCCTGACGCACAAGAAACGCTCCAGGAATCTCTAGTGATTCATTTATTTCCCAACTGACTTGTACATTAAAGCACAGAATACAAGCCTATGGTTAACCATGCCTTTCCCCTTTTCTACACCAGTCCTTGCTTTTACCAGGAAAAATGTGGGCACGTGGCCTGCCAGGAAATCCTCAGCACGGCCTGCCTGGGTCTCCAATAAGGAGATGTAGGGAGCAGCATCCCAGGCCTACTGCTGAGATCCTCCATCCACCTCCACAACCTCAGAAAACAGGGAATAGGTACCAGGAGGCTCATATTCTTTTCCATAAAAATTGCACTTACAATGATCCACATCACACTACTGTTCCTAAAAAGACATCCCAACCCAACACTCACACATACACATAAGCTCTAGCTGTGCATCTGTGTATGCAAGGCCATGTAAATAACTATCTTTATGTGGTGAGACAAAGCAGCCTCAACTACCAAAAGATTTAGCAACACAAATTCTTTTCCTATGGCATAAATCCCACTAGCAGTCATTTAATCTCGAAATGTAGAGCACAGCATTGCATTATTTGAGCACAAAGGCCAAATTTCCCTGGTTGCCAGTTAGATCCCAAGATCATACAAACATGGCAGGAGAAACCTAAAATGATTTTGATTCCATTGCTGGAGAAAATGTAATTTTATTTATATTGACATTATAATTATAACTTTGCAGGCCAGACTCCATCCTGTCTGTCAGGCCAGAGAGAACTGAAGCACCAGCAGACAACTAAGGAATGCCTCTTCCTTGGTGACAAGTGTGCCTGGAGCCCACCTAGTCATTTCAGGAGTAAAAGCTCATTCTGTGAAAAAGATAGTTATGATTTAATTGTGTCTCAACTACAAAACCTCTTCATTTTGCACTGATCACAGCATCCTCAAACAAACTCCATGTGAACTTTGCAATATGCAGGTTGAGCTTTTGTCTTGCATTGCTGCAGAACTCGGAACCTCCACACAGACCTGGCAATGCTCAGAGCAGACCCTGCACCCTGGAGATGCCCTGCTGCTGCAAACAGTTCTTTTAATGCTGCTGGGATCACACACAGCACATCCAGGCTGCAGCCTGGAACCAGGACACTTGTGGCTTGCCTTGCTTATTTATCAATCTCAGCTGCCTCCCTATTGTAAGAGAGGCCCTCGAGGAAAATCAAAGCTTTTTCCTGAAATTCAAGGAGGTGGGAATTACAGTGATTCATTGGTGATACATCATTAACACATGGTGGCATTTTTAGGTATTTACCCTGGTTATTTAATTTAATATATTACAGTAGATGTGCCAGCCTATCCTATTGTTTTCTCAAGGCACTGTGTCAGTGTGAGATGTCACTAGTCCTGAAGTCTGGATCACATTTTCATTCATTACTTCTCTTGCACAAATGGCACCACTGCCCACAAGAGAAGCAGCACCGAGAGAGGGTGTTTTAGTTCAGGGCTGAAAGATTTCTTTTTCCTTATGTAATTCATAAAGAGCTCCAGAGTTGGAACTGAACTAAATTAAGCAATTAGAAGACAGAAAGAGGTAAACCATTTATAATTTTCAGAACTTCGATTTTGGTTGAGAATAACATTTCAGGAGAAGCAGAACACATTGATATTTAAAAAATAAAACAACAACTAAGCACAAAAAACCACCCCCTTATCGTTTGTGTCTGCTTAGCCTAATTTTCTTTGTCTTTTCCTTCCACAGTCATACAGCAGGACAAAAGCCATTGTTACCACATCTGTAATTAGGATACCAGCAGATGGAATAGTTAATCATGCCCCAGATAACCATTGTGTGTATTGCTGGGGAAGTCAGCTAAGGTAGCTTCATTTTTCCTAATTTAACCATACAGAAAACCAGCACCTGGTTTAACCTCCCAGTGGGGAGGGAGAGGAACAGACAGACAAGGCTGGGCTGTGGGTGGAATCTCTCGCTCCTCCTCCACCACTGGGGAGGGAAGTGCTGGTCTTTCTGAAACTCAGTTTTCTCTGTTAAACTGAAATGTTGTCCTTTTTTACCACAGACAGGAGTCAGGAAGATGACAGCCACACATGAGGGCAGCCAGGGGCACACAGGAGCCACTGACAGCCTGTGCAATTCTTGGCCTCCCCATCCTCTCTGCTGGACAGAGCTGGGAGGTTGTCAGTGTTCACATTCCAAGCCTGGGGCACAAATCTGGCTGAGCTTGGTTTTTTTCCATTTTCATCAATATTAAAAATATGTCCTGTACACGATGGTACTTCTGGCATTCACCACACAAAGGCCTGTGCAGGCACCACATTTTTATATATGCTTCATGGTAGCCTACAGATTTCACAAGATTACATTGGCTTAAGCAGGAGGGATTTTATGGGCCTTACCAATGTTACCTGAGGAAATACAGCTCCCAAATGGTCATTTAGGGTTTTTTTCCCCAAAAATACAGTTGTAAGGCGGGGCTGATGTATGTGAACACCAGAACAAAGTTTCTTAAAGGATACTTGAACCATTTTAGTTATGGAGCTTTCAACAGCCTGTTTTTTCTTAAGTTTTGCTATTGCTGAACTTTTGCAATGTGGTTAGTAGTTGCTTCAACTTTTTTAAGGACAATGATACCAAAGGTATAATTCTGAAAGCAACAGAACTAAATAGCCATAAAACTCTGCAACTGAAATCACATTTACTTGCTGTTAGATTGTTTTGGTTAGTTGGTTTTCACCTGGGAAGGTTTAGGAGGTCAGTTTTACTATATAATACACATTGAGAGTTGATAATAGATGGAAAAGAAATGTGATTGCATTTATTTTAGTTAAAAAGCACCAATGGCAGGGAGTAACTCTTAAGTATGAACATAAAGTTACTGGCACTGTTAAATTCTAAAATTACTACATGAAATCTAATAGGAAGCCAGTATATGAAAGCACCCAAGTTGAGTATTTTGAGTCACCTCTGTCTAACTTCATTTGGAATTATTTATCTGCTTGCAAATTTAATTAGATCCATACTATGCAAAAATATAACACACAAGTTGGAAATGTATATATTAATTTGAACAGAGGATAGTGTAAACTCATTTTAATACCCAAATCATGCCACTTGGGAAAAAAAAAAAAAACAAGCCTGCAGACTACTTTAATAAAATTTTCCCTTTTTTTGCACTCCTTGCCAGAGCTAATTCTGCAGTGCAAGGAAGAGCATTTTTACATGGATCCTGCCCTGTCCAGAGTACTGGAAATGTCACAGTAGCACGATCATAGAGTCCCACTTCCTTTAGTGGAGGAGACTGGAACAAACATCTGTGCATTTGGATGATCATCTAAATTAAAGTGAGCGTGGCAGAGACCTCCTTTAGCAATCTCCCTGTCACTAAAGGAAATGAGGGTGTAATTTTATGTGTCTGATTACAGGAGGGCTGTTCAGCAGCCAAACAGCAGGTCCAATGTAAAAGGCAAAGCAGATGTATCTCACATCTGTAGACTGGTTTTGCTGCACCTCAGCACTTCAGTCCTGTATCACACAGAAAGCCTTGTTCCTCAACCAGGGAATTCCTAATCTGTTTATGTGACATAGGAAAGAAAAAGCAGATAGCCTTTTTTAAAGTCTCATTCATTCCAAAATAGTCATCATCCGAAGCAGAAAATGTGCTTTTCCTCTCATTCACTTGATTTTTTTGGTCATATTACCTGGTGTGCCATCTCACTCTTTCGAGGACTGCAACATCACCAAGATATGTAAGTTAAGATTACACAGGAAAAGACGAATTATTAAACTGTTATATAGGTGCTTCAGGCTTTGTCTGTGGTGGGATGGATCATTTCTTCCTAAGCACTGATTTCTTTACAGAGGTTTGCTGGGACAAAAATTCACCTTCTATCAAGTCTGTATCAGGTTCACACACTTTGTCACCTGTTTCCCTACTCTAAGCTGCTAGACAGATATTGAATACTGCACATGAACTGTTTATTGGGATGCTCCTTGTGGAAATACACAGGTTTGATTTAGTTGGCTGTTAGAAAGGCAAACAGGAATAATGCAGAATGGCTTCAGATCAGCCATCTCACAGCAAACTCTCATCATATAAAACCTGAGCTGTTCACAAAATTCTTACTTTTGTACTTCAGCCACCTTAGAACATGATTTTGTGAGGACAGAAGGCCAGATAACCAAAAGGACTGTGGCTGGTTAAGATCTCCCTCCAAGGAGCCACATGGTAGCCATACAAAACTCCATCTCCTGTGTCCCTGCTCAGCTTTCCCAGGTGCCCTCCAAAGGTATATATCAGGTGGCCCAATTACTTCAGGAGAGCTGAGTCACATTGTGCCAATGACTCTGCAAATATTTGGGAGTATTTATGAGGTGCTAACTCTTGTCTCTCTGTGTTCAGCTTAGCCTGGATTCAGCTGAGATACCCAAAGCCAAGTACTTAGTGGTTAAGCCTGGTTTTGCATACACAGAATGCACACAAGTGTCCTGGATTTGCATCCAAAATCCATGTTTGACATCTACCCATCCAACTCACCCCTGCAGGACACTGCTGAGTCATTTCCCACTGGTCAGAGTCACCTCCAATCTCTGTACATAAAATCTAAGTTCACAAAGCAGGCAGGAGAGTAACAGTGTGGTCACTCTGAACAAATGGCCACGGCTACAATAACAAGAGGCAAAGGGAATTAGGTCTTACAACTATAAAGGTTGAGCTAAGAATTAATTTATGTTTCTCTGGAAGAGCTCAATGAAGCAGAAAAATGTTCAGGAATGTTTAATCCTAAAGGGAATGAGATTTATCAAAGCAATTCGAAAGGATAATATGGCCACCTCTGGTTCTACAGGCAAAGAAATGGCAAAAAAGTCCGAGGCAGTAACAACTTAGAAGCTATTTTTCATTCAGCCAAGCTGTTTTTCATGCTGCTCCCATTGCCTCAGGTTTGATGCTACAGTGCAAGGCAAATCTGGTTCTGGGAAGCAATTACTAGCTTGTGATAAGCATCAGGTTTACATTTAAAGAACAAAGCAAACACATATAAACCATTTTGAGTACATACATATCCTCTGCTGTATCTCTTGTCCTTGGGTTTATATCCCCTCATCACCGTGTTTCCCTCTTACATTCTTAGTGAGTCCAGGGGCAACTGGAACCTATACTGAAAAGAAAATGTAGTTAATTTAATTTATAATTCATAGTGAGCTAGAGACTTCCGGCAGAAATTGGATCTCTTGGTCAGCAGGTGAGGCCAGAGGAACTACAAGATCTGCTAGTGTCACACTCCCTGGGGGGACAATGAAGCACTGAAGTCTTTGAATACTCACTGTGCTGTTTTTCTCCCCTCTGACAACAGCCAAATGACCAAACCATTAACAATACACATGTACTTAGACGAAATTCCCATTTAGCTGACAAATCCCAATGCTAGAGCTGCCCATAATTAAAAGTGATATTCAAAGATCATTGTGCAATGAGAAGGTAGAAGAACAGGCAACTTTTTCATTTCAGGGTAGATTGTACCTACTCTTCCCAGAAGTGAGCTTGGTCCATGGCTAAGCAATCCACAGGTCATCACTATGACCTGAAATCTTTGCTCATGACTGAACTCCACCTGGGATCCATTTGGGCAGGTTTTTATGCTTCAATAAATCAGGCCCTTTACTTCTGCTCAGTTGAACCTTTTCCACTGGATAAAAATGAAGGCATCATTTGAAACCCTGTATTGAAAACTCAGTTTTTCTGAGCATTTTATGAAGAGTTTAAGAGCACAGATTTCAGCTCAGGCTCAAAATAAAACTCTCAAGACTTTGGTTTGAATAAAACTCAGTCTACTGCAAGGTGAAGTACTGAAAGCATGCTTCATTTCATGTCTTAGGAGAGACCACTAGAGATGATTTCTGCACAGTGAATTTCACAGGTTAGGAGCCATTTATTCATCTCCACTCACATGTAACAGGTTCTTCTAAAGTCACACGTATAAACAAGCAAACTGATGGCAGATTTACAATCATTTTGCAAATGGTATTAAATGTGTGCCTGTTAAAAAATATCTGAGCCTGTTCTATGTGCAGTAAACTGTTGCCTAGTTCTCTCAGCTTTCTGATGTTTTTACTTTCGGAGTCAGAGTTCTCACAGTCTTTCATGTAAACAACAGCTAAGTTTCCCTAACTGTAAGAATGTTTACATACCCCGATGGGCATCTCTTGTAGCCAATGTGTTTGGAGAGGAAGTGACCTTGTTCACCAAATCCTTGTCCTGGTTAAGAAATCTATACATTTGGAAGTTAATAAACATACAGCCCTTTTTGCCCTTCTGAAATCTCTCGTGTATGTGTGTTCCTCTCATGTCCTAGAGCGACACTAAACCACTGGGAAAAAAGAGAAGGACACCTGACAGCTTGAAGAAACCAAGTTCATCTCCCTCAGTTCCTAAAAAGTAAATGAAGCAACACCTTGGGAGATCACCCACCACACGCATTTAGGCAGGCTAAAAACTCTATGCCTGTCTGGAATTACAGAAGACTTGCTGCAAAACTTCCAGTTATTTCCAGTCCACCCCTACCAGTTCTCCTGGATGCTCAGCGCATGCAGAAAACTCATCTTGACCCTTCAGTTTCCTTTAAATAGAGATGTTTGGGCTGCTGTTTTGGGTTTTTTGTTTTTTTTAATTGCAAATCATAAGATGAAAGTTTGGAGAATTATTTTTGTTTTTTAAGTACCTGAAGAGTTTTAGGTTTAGTTTCTTAGAAGTGCCCTTTTTCTAGTCCAGATGATTTTTTTTTTTGATGGTCTGCCATTTCAAGTGCACTATTAGTTTTACATGCTCTTATACACTGGTCTGACTTAAAACCAGTCTGTTTTGTTAGAAATGGTTTTAGTTTCCAAGTAAACCAAGTGGCAAAGCAATTCAAAACATATTGAATTCATTTAATATATTAATAACCACAACTGGCTCCAAATCAAAAAGAATTACTCTAGACTTAGAGAGTTTTATTTCTGACAGTTCTTACTTTTAAAATAAAATAAAACATATTGGATATATTCACTTACTTTAAAATAGCAAATCAGTAACACAGGGATTAACATTTTCCTTTTTTTCCTCATGTCCAAGACATTTCTTTACACAGAAAAAAAAAAATGCTTGACTTCTCTTCAGTGCAGAAAATAATCCTGCAAATGTACTTTGCATGTCCCAATGGCAGTCACTTTGAACTTTTAGATTCTGCAATCAGATAAATCAGATTTCCTAGTGAAGATCTAAAGCTGTAAGTACAATTTATCTTTACTTCACTAGGGATTATGGGCAATTCCTGTCTTGGGACCAGATCCTGTGCATCAACAGCTCCACCCAGAGCAGCACGTCCAGCCATCACCATTACACAGCTCGTGGGAGCATGAGATGCCTTTTTCCTGTTTTCCTTGTTATATTAAAGATGTCCCACAATGACAAGCACAACCTCTGAGCTCTGATCTCCCAGCATTAACAGAGGGCACTTTACAACTGATACCACCAGCAGGGTGATGCAGAACAGCACAGGAGGCACTTTTGGCAACAGTGGCTCTGCAAACAACACCTGCTGAGCTGGAGACCAGGGCAGCCCTCCTGCCTGGGTGAAGGCAGCAATGCAGAACAAGCCAAGACAGCTTCTGGGGACTCGTTACCATCTCAGCTGGAAAACTGCTGCAGGGAAGGTACCAAACTCCAGGTCACAGCAGCTGTGAGGTATCTGCATCCCTACTGCAAAAAACCCACACTCCTGGCATGGCTTGCCAGGTAGGATGGAGTAGCTCCACAGCTCACTGCCATTTCAAGAGCCTCTGCTCCACCCCACCTGGCAAACCATGCCAGGAGCACACCAGCGCTTGTTGGCACTGGGTCACCAAGGTCCCATTTCTGTGACCTTGGCATGGAGGGACAGAGCACCCTTCCCATGTGGCAGCTGCATTGAGATTGCTTGGTCCTGGAGAGGCCAGCAAGGAGTCAAGAGGGATCATTTCTGGTAGTAACTGTGCTGGGAGGTTGGCCAGCAGAACTCTGCAATACTGCCCTTGCCAGACCTCCATGTTATCCCAACCCACCCCCACTTTATCCTGGCATTTGCTGCAGTGCTGTTGCTCACCACACCTCCAGGATGTGACCCACATGGAGGCTGCTCCCACAGCTCATCCCTATGACTCTCCCTGCAATGTGAATGATTTAATGTTAATGCTATCCTCTTCAGAACGGGTCGTGGAGACGGGGTATGAGAGGTCATTATTGTTTAAACACTTTTGTTTTGCCTTTCTTCTAAGAAACTTTAAATCATGAGCTTCCTTACACAGAATACCCAAACAGACAGCTTTAGGATGTGTGAGAAAGGCACAATTAATTTAGTGCAAAAGATAAGACATTTCCTTGGGGAAGCACTAACACCAGGCCTATTACCCCTCAGTGTCATTTCAGATTAGTGTTCTACAGAGAAAGGGATTCTAAATCTTTTTAATTGAAAAATGTTTGTCTTTTCCTTACTATTATAAATTTCTGCCCAGAGGTTAAAGAGTTCTTAAATTATTTCTGAATTACATCCAATTTCTGGACAGTTTATCAAAAAAAGGAGGATGAATTTGTCTCCTGCTTTGTTAATTTATGTCAGACCAGAGAAAGGAGAAATATTTTCCCTCAGTGACCCAAATGAAACAGTTACATTAAAAGACAGAAATACAAAGCCTGGACATCTCTAACATGTTAAGACTTGCAGCTCTCACCAGCACATCCATATGTAGGAATATATGCCATAATTATACAAAGCAGAAGGAAAATTATCCAAACACAGTGGTGGAAACACCAGTCAAAAGAAGAACTTTACTCTATTTCTCTCTCCCTTTCTTCCGGCTGAAAGTCTGAAAAACTTCAAAACCAATGATTTTAATCCATGTACGCTGTTTGACTCACAAGTCACAAAATTACCCCAAGAAAAGAAGAAAATGCAAATATCCTTTTACCTTTAGCATGTCCTGAGCAGGAACATTCAAAACTGTGACCTGGACTTGGTTAGTCCTTGATCCATGGCCTTGGAGCAGCCCCTTTTTGTCCCAGAAGTGAAGGATGAGATTTGAAGCAAAGTCCTGGCTTTGAGAGGTGTAGGCACTAACCCAGGAGCCTCCTGGAAAGCACAGCTCCCTTTAGTGTAGACTGCCTGCTGGAAGATAGCAAAAGCATCACCTAGAGATAGTTAATTATCTATTTAGATGTTCTTTTAATTACAAGGGTGCCTGGCTATCTGCTCAAGAGCTCTAAACACACAGGCACTGCAGTTTGGGGGATAGCATATTTAAGAAGGCACTCTGCAGGGGAATAGTCCTGTAGAGACTGGTCTGCCTTTGGGCAGCTGCACAGCACACAGAACGTTTGTGTGTTAGGGTGGTTTGGGTTATTTTGTCCTTGAAAATCCTTCCAAACAACTGTTTTCTTTCCACTTCTCTGCCTGTATAATGGTTGTGCTTCCTCCGATCTGTACTGAAGAAAAAATATTTTCCTTTTCTAATTCAATCCTCAGCCCTTGTTTTCCCAACCTCTATCTCTCAAGAAATGTGATTTCTTAAAAAAACAAAAACAAAAAAAAAGTCTAATTAAGCCATTTATCAAACATTTCCAAGTGGGTAGAGTGACAAATTAGCCCTATCTTCCAACCAACAATCTGATGGATGGGAAGATAAAGATGCAGAGGCTGTTATTTTAGCTGGAAGCTCTCCACTATATCAATTGTTTGGCCCCAAGCCAAAAGACCCTAAGAGCTGACAAGGACTAATGATGGGTCCATAAAGTTTATGCAGCGTGAGGCCTGACATCAAAGGAATGCAGCCTTATTAGCAATAGCTCTATGCCTTCTCCTTGGAAAAAAAAAAAAAAACTCATTTGATTTTTCCAAAGATTTTACTTGATTATTCTACTCTTTCAGTAAATGAAAATTAAAACTGTACATAAGTTTTTACAATACTCTATGGCTGACAAGTTCTGCTCTTCTCTACAAATATCAAGTGGTTGTTATTACTTTTACGTAACACCCACCAAGAGAAGCTAGGACATGTAGTCTTCCCTGGGAGGCTTTCCTTTTACCACTATTTGCTTGGGAAAGCTTACACTCTTCCCAAATATTAACCCTTGGTGGTTTTAGGATATGGGGTTAGGGCCAAGGTGGATATTGGGCCTGATTCTTTTCTTACGTGACAGCATCACCTTCACTCTTTGTAACTTACATCTTTCACCCTTCTCCTGGTGTCCCAGTGTTTTTATTTTAATATGCACCATTTTGACATGAAATGGAAACCCTGTGTAGAAGGTGGAATGCAATTACTACCTGACTGGAAATAAGAAAGAGAGGATATAACAGCCAGGATGACTTCTAAGAAAAATAAAATCAACAACCAACCAACAAAAACCTGTTTTGATATCTTTGTTTGACAAAACAAGCAATTTCTGCAGATACTATATGTTACTCTGGACTAGAAGTAAAATCCATGTATTTTTTTACTGGAAAACTATTTGAAGACTACTCTTGATGTCCCATTTTTACAACCTTCTTTTTTCTCTTGTGGAGATAAGACAGTATTCAACTCACTGGCACAACAAGAAGCTTTGGTATCGCTTTATCAAATCCAACTGCAGTAGTCCTGCACATCACATATCTGATGAACTTGAGTTATCTTTTCAACACAACATTTTTACAGGATGGAATTAAAACCAAGACTGCAATGAAATGATGACAGCATGCACATCCTACAGTATTCTACCTTCCCTTTCCAGTCTGGATTTAATACTATGTGCGAAAGGAGCACCGTGCAAAACTGGGGATGTCATCCATCTTCAGGCTTCCTGTGTCCCAATAAACTGCCCTGTGTTATCCCTCCTCTATTGTTCCCTATCCATCACCAACTTACTCTGAGTGAACGAGTGGCTTTGCACTCCTGCAGCTTTTCTTTCTTGTTGCTTTTCCAAAGGGGATGTGCCATTGCATCTGCCATGCTGCTTTTGACCCTGGGACACCAAGGCAATTTACTTCCTACTGGGATATCCATAAGCTCTGATGCTTTTTGGGGAAACACAAAAAAGCTTGGAGTCTGTGAGGTCCAACATAAAAAATCATGGAAAGAACAAAAGAGAACTTTTAAATACTAAACCCTTACCTGGCAATGTCAAAACCAGGAATTAAAATTCTGGTTGAAAAGACCGTAGTAATTAAATTTTTTTTCTTCTTCACGATGCACTTCGGATCACTGAGATCCTAATGTACTTTCTTAGTTGCTAATTGATAACAGGGCTGCTTAGGAACCACATTCTCTCTCTGACATCCCCTTGCAACACTTGAGATGAAACTCTAAATAAAGAAAATGCACTGGCTGAAGTTTTCTCTTAGAATTGTATTTTTGTTTCAATAAAAATGAAGTGCGAGTATTATGGCACTATGCAATTAAGTGTTCAAATGTCATTGCTTCTAACTTAGGAAGGGGATTCCTTGAACAAAGAAGCTTAAATGCAAATTGGCTGGAAATAAAATGGAATAATAAAAAAAAAAGATGAGTGTTGAAGTTGCCAATGAACCAAATTGGTTGCTTACCTATAATTAGCAGCATGGTCATTGTCTGGCTGCCCTGGCATACTGTAAATGTGCCTGGGTAGACTGTGATTTAAGATTATTTAGAAGATTTATTTATTAGTTGAGATTTATTTCTTGCCTCAAGAGACAGGTAAAACAACAACTCTCTCAGCCACTCAGCCTGGTTTGGGGGTAGTGGCTACAACTCAATCCTATTTAGCCTTTCTTCAGTAAAATAAAGGATTTTCCTTTTCTTTAAACATGGCTCTAATTACTGAATACAGCAAACTCATTCAGAATTACAAGCTTCAGTTTTTACAAAGGTTCCTGAATTTCCCACACATTTTAGCAAACAAAGTTAAGAAGTTTTGTTCTGTAATTTACGATTTATGACACGATTCAATGAAAGACCTTTAAAAGGTTAGCTACATTATAAATAATAATAGTAATAAACTTACTCCACCCTGCACTTGTGTTTTATTTGCCAGATGACCAGTTTGTTTTACTTCCTTAGCACAACTTTAGAAACTACACTAAGTCTCTACATGTGCAATTCCCACATGGAAGCACAAAATTCAGCAGCCAACGCCAAGTTAAAATACAAACTCATCTCTCATTTCTGTTTTAAGGTAATGCATAATTGAGGTAGAGCTGAGGAATACTCACATAATTTGCCTTTAAATTTTGCCTAATAGATTCTGTGGTAAATGAATCTGATAGAAGGAAAGTGAAAAACAGACAAGCAAACCACCCCACTGCTACTACAGCTACAGAGGGAAGAGCACAGGTTTACAGATCAGTAGGAATTTGGGCTTTTCCATCATGCCTGTGAAACTGAAAGGGAAAGATGGCAAATGAATCAGAGTGCAGAGATACTGCTCAGCTATGGCAGTGGAAATGCACATTACACCCATCAAAGGGATCTGGTTTGCACTTGTCTTGATTTTTATTTCTTTTAAATCATATTATGTCTTTTTTCAACTTTATTTTATTCTCTTGCATTGGGAACAGCTTTTGCTTTTAAGATGACTTTTATACGAATATTAAGAGAGAGATTGTCCTCACTAAATGATACATGCAGAGAATAATGATTTCTGATCTGTATGTCCTATTTTAGCTATTTCCACTGTCAGGAAGCGATGGGCTGACCTACCTGCATGTTACACAAACAGCCAAGGGTCTTTAAGCACCACCAATGCCACTGAGTGGCACAGAAACAGAGAGGTGCAATGTGCTCCCAGCATGAGCCCTTTGGTGCCAGCACTGCTGCCAGAGCACACCCTCTGTGTGCACGGCCCAACACAACCTGGCCATTGCTGAGAATCTCAAAAACTTCTTTTAAAAAAGAGTCATTCAAGTTCTAGGCTGAAGAACTCTGCTGAGGATTTTGGGGGCATCACTCTGCAGCCTTGAAGGTCCATGCTGGAGGCAGCAGATCTGGACCCCCAGGGACCCTGCGTGCTTTCTACCAAAAAAGCCTGATTTTATACCATTCCCCCAGCTGGCAGAGGTTTTGGTGCTTGCTTTATTTACAGCTTGATTCCAGGTGGTGCCAGTCACTTCTGCAATGCTGAAAACATGCACAAATCCTTACACTGTCTCTATCATCATAACCACTGACAGAATTCTATGATAAATTTGTTGTACTGCCTTTATTTTGCACTGTTTGCTGTTAGCCCCGGGATGAATATCAGACACTCTGCAGGGAACTGGACTTTCTGTGCCACTACAGTGCAGTTCACTATCAGAATGCTGAACTGAGTCTCAAAGCCTTTACAGGCTTTGAGTAACTTCACTAGATGGCAGTGGAGAGAAATATTACTTTATATCAATATATTTTTTAATAGGAGAGGGGCACATCGCAGCAAGTCCTGCAGTTTGTTAGTGCTGTGTTAACACTACATCACAAGACAGCAATTCTCTCACCCACACAAAAGTCCAGGGGCTCCTGCCCAGCTAAATCTCCAGCAGTAATGCATAGAAGGCAGGGAGTAATGTGCAATCCTCTTTGAAGAGATTTTTTCTCATAAGCTCAACTGTACCATGATCTTTGCTAAGATCCCAGGAAGAGACAAGTTCCAAGAAGAAAAATTTTTCAAAAGAAAACTTTCCTGAGAAGTCAGAGACACCATCCTTCAAAGAATCTTAATACTGATGCCATAAACATGATGAAGAAAGTGAATGAAGAGTGAGAATGAGAAAGCAAATGGTTCAAGGAGTTTTGTGAGGAGTACTCTGCATTCAATAAAATCCTTTTCATTCACAAGAACTCCTTACAAACACGTGTTTCTTGGGACAACTTTATGTCCCTTACAGATAACTCAAGGAACCAAGCACATTTTTTCAGACATCTGACAAAACTCCAAGAGGAAATACTTCAAGCAGCAAGTTCTGTAATTTCCAAGGTTCAAAACCTTTAGAAATTCAATCTTTTGAATACAGAGAACTGATGCCTGCCAGTCTTTGGAAATTGATACACCTGAACAAAACTGAAGAACTAATATGGAGTGGATGATTTCAGCCAAGTGCATTATTTCAATTAAGAAATTATTAGCAAAGTTCTCTAGAAACACTGGAATTGTCTGGCTTTATTTAGAAAGTTCAGAAAACAAAAACTATCATTAAGTAAAATAAGGAGATGGAAAAAAGTTTTGTCTCTTCCACAATAAGATGTGAAAAAATATTTTCTAAGGCTTGTTTCTTGCTGCATTAAAGAAGCATTAAAGAAAGCCAATTCACTGCCTAAATCACACTTCTCTAAACTATTCTTGCCTTTATCTTAACAATGTCCAATACTTTCCCCTTAGAGAGCAATACATTGTCCTCTGGCATCTCAGCTGCTCCCTCACCAAGCTGTTTGCAATAGCAAGCAGAGATTCAGGATATTGAAAGTGCTGACAAAAAAACAAACCCAGTTGTGTTGCAAGTGACTTCTTGACTTATGCCTGCTAAGCACAATTCAAAGGCTTGAACTTTTAAAGGCATAATTCTCTCGATTTATTTTTGTGTAAATATGAGCAGATGAGAAACAATTCCTTATGGCATTTCAATCTGTGAGACTCTCCTTACTTTTCCTCCTGACTGGCCATTGAGAAACGGGAATATGTGGAGGTGCAAAGCCCCAGGGTTTCGTTAAGCGACACAGGGAGTTGGATTCTCTGCATCTCAAACACAATACACGAGGCTGTCAGATAAAGAACAACTTGTTGCCTACACCAGCCTGATCAAAAATAAATGACTGCCTCCCAAGCATCAAGAGATGGACATTTCTAGGAAAAAAACTAATTTCAGACTGGTGGATTCCCCCAGATGTAAATACTGTAAATAAAGACTATCATTTGATATATTCGTGGAACTAAATACATTCAGTAGAAACACAGAAGACCAACCTGACAGAACAGTGATGCCACTTGTGTTCACTCCAACCCCAGCCACAGGGAAGTAATTTTCTTTTATCATCACCATTAGAGAGCTTCATGTTGGATGCCCTGGATGACACCAATATGCCATGAGACAGTCAGGTACCCTGGAAAGAAGCCAGAAGTCCTCTCCAACAGCCTGGATAACGACAAAACAGCCCTTCTAGTTTATTTATTGCACTCATTCAGCTCCTCTTTTTAAACTCCTTAATTTCACCTTACACAAAAAGATCTCAATTGCAGAGTAAAGAGAAGTGTTACACCATGTCCTTCCTACTTTCTCCCAAGCACACTCATAAATCACAGCACTGTGGCTTTGCCTGGAAGCTGTGCCTTCATGTTAGTTTTAATTAAGTAGCCTTAAAGTAAGTGGCCAATCAATATTGATTCATGTGGGTCTCACTGCACTAAGTCATCACACTGTCTGAAGGCATTGTTGATGTAAATATAATACCCTGGCTTGGCCTGCCCACATTCATGCCAAATGAAGATTAAGAGTGAGAAGAAAATACTCACTGAGCTATTTTCTCCTCTATAATGTGCATCTGACTGAATATAGAGAAGAATCCCTTCCTTTTCAAAATTGTACAAGTATTTCCCAGTCTATTTCATTTGCATTTAATTTCTGTGCACAGCACTTGAAGTTTGCACTACCACAGAAAACGTTGTGACCTACATTTCCTTAAGTTTAGAAGGACTTGCCTGATGGATACTGGATAAATATGACCATAAGCTGCCACAATGCACTGCTTGCAACAAGGACTGGAAATTGCTGTTATGACAGTGATGGTAATACAGCATTACAATAAGAGGTTCTCTTCCTATCAACTTCAAAATATAACTGTGTAGCAATCAATTAAATGCATTATTAGGTTGACTGGCACTTGCATATCAATATGTAAATGAAATTGATCCAACTTGGAGGAACTGTCTCTGATTTCCTAGGACTTCAAGCATGTTTCTCTCTTCTCTAAAGGGAAGCAAGGGTTTAATTGTCCCATGTCTATAGGTGATTTTTTTGCCACAGCCTGCCTAATTAGCTGACATGGGCCACGAAGACTATAATTTATTTTAAAGCCTCTCAAGTTATCACCTGATAGGTGCACAAGCTATTTTTATCCCCCACCAGGCCACCCTAAAGACTGCTGAAGTCTGAACCTCTAATTTAAAATTACTGCATACTTTTACAGCAAATGATACTATGCCTTGATGGGGTCCTGCAGCTTAAATAACAGTGAAACAGAAATGAAGACAGAGTGCCAATTTACAAACTAAGCTCGTGTTTTATACATCAGTAAATCCACGACCAAAGTGGACATAAAACCCTGACAAACAAGTAGTTACAACATAAGCAGTGAAATAAGGCAGTATTTTTGTTATCAATACCAAATCAGTTCTCTCTATTGCATCTCAGCCTCTGTTTCCTGCTCAGATTTGTATTACCTTTTCTAGCTAATGCTAAAAATAAATAATTTGAGTTAGGCATGTATAAAGCTTATTGAGGTTTTTTGCTACTCCTTTCTTTCATGAGCAATGAAAATCTGCAGTGCTGTACTGCTTGCTACAGGTTGTAGATGTGAGTTTTCAGCTCGTACAGTCACACTCTTTGTGTTCACTATGCAAAACAGTTGTAACAGTATGTGGGAATGAAATGCCCTAATTTTTGTGGAATCAAATGAATTGTGTAAATTTTACTTCTGAATTGCTTTGGAAACTTGAAATTGTCACATTATTAAGAAAGCCATTCAGATGTCTTTCCAGTCTTTCATTTTCTGGCTTTGATGCATTTGCCACTGGGATTTTCACAGAATATTCAGCTTTCCATATGGTTTCATTTACATTTCTCATGTGAGAGACACAGTTTGCCATCGTGTGGAGCTTGGGTCTCAACTGCAGGTCACATCTAACAAGGGGACATCTAGAAAATGAAAAATTCCTAGCACCTCTGTGGTTAGCCCTGCTGAATAATTGCTGCAGTAGCTGAATTTTGCCGTACAGATGTTGGTAATTTGCTATTGAAAACCACCAGTATCAAACTGTCAGAGTCAAGAAATGGCTTTAATTATTTCCTCCCTGGAGCAGTAATGGCCATTACTTGAGCACTGCCAAAGCTGGAATGTGTTTGTGTGGGTGATTTCTTAGCACATGGAGTGCAGGCAGTTTTACCTGCACTTGCCAGCCCTTTGCTCCCTCCTTGTGGATGGAGATTGCTTCAGTCAGGGCCAGATGATCTGGAGACCACCTCCACGAGCTCTCCTCCTTTTCCCTGGCCACCAAAGACTAACATTGTTTTTCTGCTTCATTAAGTCCCGAAAAGAGAAGATAAATCAGAGAGAAAGTCCTCAGAACTAAGGATAAGAGGAAAAATCTTCTCTAGAAGGGAGTAATTAAACAAAAATATCAGAAGCTACAGGAAATTTGATGAGAAATAGTACTGAGAAAGAAGGTGAGGTCAGCAGGGCTACTGCAGGAGTTCCTCCTCACTCTGCATAAACACTGCCTGGCTTCTCCCTCCCTCCAGCAATGGGCACAAATAAAACCATAGTCAAAACCACACCGCTTAAAAAATATATTAAAATTCAGGAGCAGGTCAAAATATTTTTACCATTTTATAGCAATTTCAACATTATTTTCTCTCCTTCATCAAATAGATCCAAACCCCAGAAAAATTACAAGCTGATGTTAAAGTGAACATTTCCACAGGAGCCTGCAAGGGGCTTTGGCTTGTGCTTCAAAAGAACTAAAAGCCCTCCAAAGTAACTCCTGGGCTAGGACTTTCTATTCCTCATTCCCATGCTGTATTGATTTGGGAACACAATCTAATTTCTGCACCCCTGAAAGCTGTCTTGTGTCTGAAGTGGGATAAGGTTCTTCTCCCTACATAATTTTAAGGACTTTTTGTGCCTCTGACAGAGAAGTGCTGAAGCAAAGTTTTCCTGAAGTCTGGGGGAATTTGTCTCCTAGAGAAGGGCAGAGAACACTGAGGGTGCTCCTGCAATATCCATGTGCCTGGCCAGCAGTCAGCTGCTGTTCCTCTGAAGTGCTCACTTTGGATATTTGTGCCCATGGAGGCAGAGTGTGTTCCCCCACATGCAGTAACCTTTCCTTATGCTGACTGCACGGCCCAGTCCAATGTCACAAGTGTGCCATTGATGCTCTCTGGGTTGCTTCTGAAGGAAGAAGCAAAATATGGCTTACAAAAAAGAAGGAACATAAGGAAAACCAGTCTAATGAAATGTATTGGAAATACATGCCAGCCTAAAAGCCTTTAAGTCATTAAGAGCTTACCTCTAAGTCATGCAGCACGTTTGCTATTAATTCATCTAATGTTTTCAAGGGCTAGCAAGGAAGAGGTCTCAATGAATGTTTTAACTACACCCAGATTTTCCTAGAATTTTATTTCCTTTCTTTTTAGGTCAGCAATAAAATTTAAAAATCTTGAAAAGACAAAAAGGAACAGAGAAACAATTAGAAAAAGGGGGTTTCTTCACACCCCAGTAAAGTCAAGACTTGCAGGTTTTGTTGAGTTTGAGAGGCATTAAGGTGTTTTTTCAACCAAACTTATGCAGTGAATACTTTTGTGAGGTGATCACTTGGAATTGCAGCTGCTGGTCTCACCCCACAGCAGAGACCCAGCACCATCTGCCAGCAGCAAAGGCTGACTGACCGTTAATGAAAGAGACTCTAATACTGCTCGGTAGAGGCTGATGATCAATAGCTATTAAAGTTCTGCAGCTCTCCCTCCACGACAGCCAAGCACATAAATAATAATGAGTTCTGAAATGCTCCCCGGTGTCTCTGCATGGGCTGTTCTGATTGCAACAGGCACTTCTTGTGTGTGGCACATCCATGAAATTGATACCTACGGACAGAGCTTGGTGTCATCGACATCCAGCTCACAGCTGAAACTATTTTGGAGTTTTGTTAAGAATGACAAGATTTGATGAATGGAGATTAATGATTAAAATGCTTCAGCCTTTCTAAGTCCTCACACAATGTGATGGTGAATAAGTCTTCAAAGAGATTTATTTTTGTTCCTAGCAGCTGGATATCTAGAGCCTGCCGTTCCTGAGGGAGTCCCAGAGACCCACTTGATGATGGGAGTGTTTCACAGCTGTAGGAGACTCGGATTGTTGAACAATGACTCGAGCTGTAACATATTTTAGTGACTAGACTCTGCAAGCCCTGAAGTCTCTAATTGCCTGCAGGCAGCCTGCTTATCGCTGCAAACCTGGAGCTCCCATCTTGTAACGTGAGGCAGTGAAACCCCGTCTTAAACATGGAATTCAATTACAAGGAAATGATTCCAGAAAAAAAAACAAACCCTAAAACACACCTTTACACCCCATTTTTCTGCTGTCAGAGGTGCAGGTGGGCCGGGGGCTCATTGACATCAGTAAGATGGAACCTTCTTATCACTTAAACAGGAAAGCTGGTGTGAAAATTAATTGTTTTCTTACCTAAGGACAACACTTATTTGCAAGGCAATTACTCAATTACAAACACTTCCATTTTGAATTTGAATGGAAATGAAACTTGGACAATGCCAGAGGAACATTTGGGGAGTCACTACGACAGAAGTATAGCTTTTGTAAAGTGCTTTAAAAGCCATGTACACATTTAAAAATCACTTTGAAACTCTCATCAAAGATGTAATTATGGGCTCTGTAGTGATCTGTATTACCAGGCCTTGATTATTTCTGCAAAATATGCTACATTAACTTACACATGATGGAAATGTAGATTTAAATAGCTTTAAAGTATTATAATTAAAATTAAATAACCATAAACAAAATTAATGAATAACATTTTCTGGTTCATAGCCCTACTTTTTAGGGAATTTATTCACTAGCTGATTAGAATGTGAAAAGTGGTCATTTTCATCATGTAATCAAAATCTAACTGAGCAAAGTTCCAGTACAGCCTTGAAATTAAAAAAAAAACCTTACAAGTCTCTTACTTCGATAGAAGATAAATACATTAATAACTATTTTTAGGAGGTAAAAAAAATCCTCAGTAAATCTGGCATCTTTCTAAAATTTCTCAAAAAATTATTTAAGATAGTTTTCTAGATATCCTGTTGAGTTTGCTTTTAATTCTGTAGCAAGAAATTCTGGGGGATATTGTTCGCATTAAATACATTTGCCTGAAAAAACCTAATTTTATTCCTATTGCAGGCAGTGACAAAACCAGAATTAATCTACAAAAGAAATTGCTACAATTCCCCCTGAAAATTAATATTTTTTAGAATCTCACACCTAATTGCCATGTGATAAAACCTGGTGTGACACTTTGGGTCAAGATGAAGCATCATTTTATATACAATAATGTATAATTACTAGCCTGTTTTGACATGTTTTAGTGCTATGAATGTTTTTGGTTAGTTATTTCTGTGAGCATCGTGCTGCCTTGCCTCAGTCCCATACAGCATTTTGTCACAAAACAATTCAAGTTCTACTTTGATTTTTTTTCTTCCCCAGAAATACCGATTATTTGGGATTTCTGACTGACTGTAAAAAGAATATTTTGCTTGTACAGTGCCAGTAATTTCCAAGCACCCATCTCATTTTAAAGGCAGAAATATTCAGTGGTTTTGGATTTAAAAAAATGCCAAAAGTGAGAATTTTCAAGTCATTAGTTCTGTGTCACTGTGCCAGAAATCAGACTGCTGGCAGTTTGCAAATTCATATAGGAAGAGCAACTGAGGGAATATGGAGAAACTTCAGCTCTGAAGGCAGCTGAGATCAATGTGTAAGAATTAGCTGAGTAAAATAATAGAGAACAAAAAAGTTATTCCTATGAAAGAGAAGAGATAAACTTTAAGTGAAACCCACTCATTAAAAATGCCACTTCTCATTTACATGGAGTAAGCGGAATACCTCATGGTACTCTGTGCACTTTAAACATATTTATAACAAAGGGATATGCCAGGAGCAAAAATGACCGGTCCCATTTCTCCAAGGACAGTGCCAAACCCAGGTTTTTCCCTAAAAATGTCTTAAATTCCTCAGAAAGAAAATCACACTTACGTCTTTCCTGCAGTAAGCTGGCACAGTTCTTTCCTGGGTAATTCTTGACAGAACAGTCAGGGAACCTTTCCTCCTAGCTGGGAGTGATGCTGTCACCTTCTCAAGAGACTGATACCCAAGGCTGCTCAAAACTGATCCTCCCTCCAAGATCTTGACTTCCATAAGAACCCAAACCAAGAAAAATCTCACCCATCTGGGGATGAAGAAATGGGGGAGCTTTTTTTTTCCTGTGGGTGACTCATTACTGCAAGTTCCAGCAACTGTTGGCCTTCAGGTAGCTTTTCCCCTCAAGTGTAGATGTAGATAATGATGAATTTAATTACCACCTGAAGCTCTTACAGGATCAGGTCTGGAGGGAAGTAGATTTCAGTGTGTCCTCAGCTGTGGAATGAGAGACAGGTGCAGGCTAAAAAAAAACGGCCTGTTCTAATCACTCCTCTTCAATGCAGCTGGTTTAACAAGAGCACGGAGGTTTTTTTGGACCATGCTTGGAAAATGGGAATTTCCATCTCTTTGTTCTTAATGTACAGTGCAGAAAGGTCACTTGTTCCGGCAGTGCCTAATAGGTGACATCTGAGCAGCTCCTTAACAGGGTAAATTGCTGTAGCTCAGAGGTATAAATAGCCCCAGCAGCACTCACCAGCCGAGGAGCCGCTCAAAAACGCTTCTGGGTAATTTCCTGTTACCGGGTTGGTCTTCCAATGCCTCTAGAGAACTTCCTGGCAACGCAGCAAAACCCCATTTGCAGAGTGGCATTTCCACAGTTTTGCCTTTGATTCCCAAGCCAACACTTGATGCCTCCTATTGATCACATTCCCCCACCTCCGCCGGTGGCCTCGGCAGGGAGCCGACTGGGAACCTTCCCGGTGCAATCTGGACTGGCCCCTGTGCAGATGAGCTGTGGCTTTCATGCCTCCTGTCCACCATCTGCTCATTTCTCCCCCTGTATTTGTCTGTCTGTGGAGTCCTCTCCACGTGTGGAAGGACTTTGTGCCCTTCTTCCTCTGGCACGTAGAGCTGGAGGATATAAATACATTTCTCCTCTACTTCCGAGTGTACACGTGTGGCTCTTAACTCTTAAAGGATTTCTTGCTCAGCAGAATTTGAATGACCAACAAACACTGATTAAAATCCCCTGTTAATTTGGAATATTTTTTGATAATTTGGCTTTAAATACAGTCCTAGCACATGTGGCATTTACAGTCACAAGATTCATTCACTAAAAGCAGTTGCAGAAAGAGGTATTTGAGCAGCAGAACCCAAAATTCACATGGCAAACCTCATAGTAAGGTCTTTTTCTACAAGGTTGTAATATCAAGATTATGAGCTCAATTTTTCTGACACCCACAAGTTCTGATGAAGTGTAACTAAAACTCACTGAAGCTCCTGATGGAGAACACCTACTGTCCTCAGGACAGGCCAGTGCCAGCAAGTGATGTAGCTTTTGTATCCATGTGGACAGCTGAGATCTTCAAGCTAGAAGATGGGGAGATGGAAGCAGCCAGAAGGCACAGGAACAGAAGATTCTTTTAGGGCTTCTCTCCTGAGTCCCAGTGACCACCCTCAAGCAGGTCACTGGAGATGGGCCAGAGGCAGGACCCTGAGTGGGTGGTTTAGGTGCAGTCCTTGCCACCCCTCTGCTTCCAGGATTTAGTTCAGCATCAGTGCCCTAGAAAAGCAAGTGGCAGAGACTTGGGTAAGAGGGCAAAAATGAAAAGACAGCATTTTATGTCATGTTCTGGGCCAAAAAGTGATAGTGTGGAGATGGAAAAGCGTTCATGTCCCAACCTGCCTGTACTCCATCTGTTTGCAACAAGATACTCAGTCCCTGTGTAAAGCAGAGGGAAAAGGGATGGGTTTGTTATTTTATTACACATTCATGTAGATTTTGAAAGGAGGAAACCAAGCAAGCCAAAATTAAATATAATTTTCTCTTTTTCCCTATAGACTCAGTCTGGATGGATGCCAAACCACATTTTGGAGGGGTGAGAAAGGCCCAACATCTGCTTCTGGTGTAGCTGTTTGTATCTTCACTCTAAGAAAATTAGGTTTGAAATAATCTCAAATTGTCTGACACCTGTATCCTATTAGAAGTGACACATGGAAACACCTTCAGCGTACTGAATTTAGCACCATGTCAACAGTTTAAAGTGAACAGGAAAAAAAATGGTAAAACTCATTGCTTCCCAGTTTCTGCTGGAGCAGATCTTGTGTCGTTGCACAGGATCCCACTGCAAGCTGGATCCCTAAACATACTGGGGTTTGAAGCAGTAATTATAACATGGTTTGTGTCCCTGGCTGTAGCTGGACCTAAATTCTGCAATGCACCTCAAGGTGACTGGAGGATTTTGGGCTCAGTGCAGGCACACCTGTGGGCTGGGTGCCAGCCAGTGCATAGGGCACGGACACACAGCAATTTCAGGGACATTTCTTCCTGAAGCTCAGGTCTGGCAATTTGCATCTTACGGGACTAGCAAGCAGGGATTCATTTTTAACTCTCTTCCCAAGCCTATATAACCTCCCACTTGCAAATTCTTCGCTTTTAGGAACAGATCTGGTGACCTTTTCCCAGATAACACACTGACAATAAGATCCAAGTTATTCTGAGAAGGACATTTGTTGAAATTCATAAAACTTTATGACTGCTATAAAATTTATACTACCTAAAAATACACTATCCATTATAAAGACAAATGTCTTCCCATTCATTTTTAAACATGCTCCTTGGAGAACTTTGAATCAATTTGTTTTGAGACTGTTTTTCATCTTAGTCTGGGAGTAAAGGAAACTGTTTACTTTTTAAACAGTATTGTTTATCAGCAAATTTGCATCTTCAAGGAGCAATATTTAGAGTCAAGAAAACAGGAAAACTGATTTTTAACATGAATTATGGCATACTATTAAAAAATATGTTAAAAATAGAAAAAATGGCAATAATGGAAAGACAGACCAATAACACTGACCCATTTTCTAGAGAGATGCATGTATGCAAGACCCTGTAATAAGAAAAAGTGTCAAATATAATTCAGGCTTTTTTTAGCCCCAGGACAAGCCAAATGCACTTCCTGAATGGTATGGTACTAAGTGACACTAAACAAAGGATAATATTTAATATTTTACATGCACCCACAGCTGAAAAACACCAGGGAAAACCTGGAGAACAATGAAACTTGTTTGAGGTGAAATTTATTCTAAGGGCACTTTCCAGAAATGTAAAGCCTACTTAGATTTGTTAATAGAGTTGAGTCACTTCTAACTTATTGGCTAAACATGACATACACTGCTAAGGTCAAAGTCTCCTAAAATGCTTTAAGACCTATCAGTGACCATTTTCTTACCTCATACATGAAAACTGCCTTACAGCTTCCCTCATAGATGGCCCCAATGCATGGAAACAACCATCAACACTTTCTGATTTATGTAAATGTTATTCAGTTTGTCTTCCTAAAAATTCATCAGCCTGGAAAAATAAAAGGGTTGTTCACTTTATACTTTCAGTGGAAAGTGTTTATGACAATATGATTATGGAGAAAAATGCAAGCAGACCAAAGTATAATAACATATAAATGAACATTTTCACTGCTATTGATCTGAGTTTTTTTCCTAATTTGCTTTCTGGAAGGCTCATATGAAAGCAACCAAACCTATTCACTAACTCAGTAAACTCGTGGTGTTGCTCAGAGCAATCAGAGTTTGAATTCCACTTGGGTTGGAATTTCAAGACTGGTTCCCAGAGTTCATTTGGAGAATAAGCATTTCTGAGTAGGGCTGTTTTCTGCCAGCCAAGCTCGTGCTTAGTTTTTACAGAATAAATTCAGTGTGTGTTTATCTGGCAGAAGTTACTCAGCCATTTTGAACAATTTGACCACAATGTGTTATCACCAGCAGAGATTTTTCTCTACTGAACATGCAAATGTAGCTTTTTTCCTGAGAAAATGTGGTTTTGTTGCTTTCAGACACAATTTGAGAGCGGATCACTCACATGCTGACAATATGACTAAATGTTGATGTTGGTGTTATTTGCATAGTGGTCCCATAACATACTGCATCTATCAAACAATTACCTTGTCACTAGCTCTTTAAAGTCCAGAAACGTGGAAGTGCACAAGCATTTGTTGATCCATGTCATTCCCCACACCAATAACTTGCAGCTGGAAACCAACAACCTAATTTGTACCTTGTTGGGCCACAAGACGTTCTGAGAATTCATTATGCACAGGAAATCCAGACTTCTGAAAGTGTTTTTTGGCTGAGTCTCTAGGCTTCCAGTAGATTTTTACTGCACTCTAACCCAGGGATTGCATCCCTTAACCTATAACGTTGAAGTTATTCTGAATTTGGATAGTGGTTTCTGCTGAAACAGGACTGAACTTCAACACATATTTTCCCTGACATAGAATGGCTGATTTTTTACTATGATTATATACAAAATCTTCATCATTCCCACTACAATAAAGTAATTAAAGAGACGAGAAAGAGAAATCTATCGATGACATTACACTTATTCCTTCACTTCTGCTCTTTCCTTTTTTAAATGACAACTGTTTGGAACAAAGATCCTGCTCCTCAGTAACCTAAAAGCAGCCAGTGTGAACTTGTCATTCTAGCAGGAGCAGCAACAGCCAAAATATAAGGAACCACATAATGGCATTTGCTCTATTATGGTGTGTTTGGATAGCAACTGTAAAGTTGCCATTATTCACAGCTTTTCAGGATTTATGAAGAAAACCCCCACACTTTTACTGTTTTCATTACCACACCGTTTTTCTAGTGACTTTCCCAGATTTTGCTAACAGAAATAACAACAACCCCTTAAGTCTGCCATCTTATTTTTACAAGAGGGCAAAGGAATACAGACAGAGGGCTCTGTCAGCCCTAATTTCAAACACTGCAGTGGTCTCACTAAATTGAATTTAGACAGGCTCTCAAACACCAGCAGTTACCAACTGCTCCAGAGCCATCCCTGACTGCAGCAGCCTGTTGGATTGTGCATGGAGTTAAGGGATGGACATTACCACTGGCTTGGCCAAGTGCTGCTGGTGCAGTGCTCAAGGTCACTCCCAAGCCCACCTCTGCACGTGCTGGGTGATGAACGGCCATGCTGGGCCACGATGATGGGCCCATCCTTCTCACAGGCAGTGACCAATGCTGAGCAGCTGGCTGCAAGGCTGCTTCATCTTCCCGCTGCTCAGGGAGAAAAAAAGAAAAGAAAAAAGCCCACTATTAGAAAAGATTTATCAGCAAACGTAGCAGAGCCATGTTTGACCTCCATATCTTCTTGTTTCCCAAAGGCAGCACATGTAAGATATTTCCTGTCTTTCATGTTACTGGCTGGAATGCATCATGAAGCCCAAATTTGCAACCTGCTGTCTGTTTTAGTCATTAGCCATGACTTTCTTTGTCTCTTGATACGAACTACAGCCAACTGTTCACTGTTGTAATAATGCACAATCTCTTCAGTATTCCCCCTTCTCCTGGACAAATAAACAAAAAAACCAAGCCAGGCTAAAAGCTGCAATTCAGCCATCAGCTGAGGCTGCTGTGTCTTACAGTACCCTATTCCCACATTAGCACGTCACACTCTGCTCTAGCTCCCCAAAACATTACTCACAGTAGCCTCCACCTGTTATTCAGGGGCCAAAATTTGAGGTTAATGAACAACAATTAAAAGTAGCTACTAGATTTCAAATGAGCTTATCTCACAACACAAAAGATGAAGTTTACTGGCTGCAGCTTGGTTCTATATTCACTCATCTATCAATAGCATCCAAGCATTGTGAGCTATGTATTATTTTTTAAAACTATATCCACTCTGCAGAGACATACCACAGGTTATTAAACCACTGTATTATCTTTGCCAGCTGCTGTATCTTGGAATAATGTTCTCAAAACAGTTACTCGGTATTTCAACCTCTGACCATCTTCAGAATTAATCAAAGACAATTTGTAAGGACATTAAAATATACATAGCCTGTGAAATGCAGGTTGTGCTTTGATGGCCACCAGTGGTACATAAGTACTGGTTATGCCTTTGCTCCACGAATATTATATACCTATTTAATAAATGTGTTCAAAATGAAAGAAACTCCTAGAATTTCTGACTGTATTTATAACAAGCCTTCTGCAGGAGAGAAAGGAAGAACTAAAATAGGTGCATATGACAAAGTGATACCTGATTTGAAAACCAGATGAGAGGGATCTCACCCTGACAGAAAAGCCCTGTGGGGCTGCTCTGCCACTCCAATAATAAAAGTTTACTCCATGAGGAGCAAAATTAGTAAAACTTGATTTCCTGCTTATTTTTGTCCCCTAAGTCTCCTTCTAGTGCCCTAAGCCATCTGCTCTTCATGGGAATGTGTGGACACCTGCTGTGGTGAACTGGAGCTGGAGCCATGGGCTGGCCCAGCAGCTGCTGTCAAACCCAGGAGGTAACTGATGGGTTCTGCTGGTGTGTCAGTGTGGGCACCAACAGGAACCCTTTCCTTCTAGACATCATAGGCAATTAAGGTGATTAAATCTCATCTTAGCTGAAATTGCTGAGCCCTTTCCAAGGTTATGAAGGGGAGACTGCCCAGCAGGCTGAGGTCAGACCATACAAGCTGCCCTGGTAGGTTACAAGCAGCTCATTCCTCTCTTACCCAAGCCCTCACAAGGAGAAGTAAACCAGCCTTTGACTGTTTCACAAACAGTTCAGCAGCTGCTTTTTAGATTGTAAGACAATCAGATTTTTTTAATAATAATTTCACATCAATCACTGCAAGCGAGTTGAAAAGACCTGAAGGTCAACTCATCTGTTAACCTCCATATGCAACTGTGTTATTTATCCATGTCTCTCTTCTGAGTGAACACTTAGGAACAGGCTTTGTTGTTTTCAGTGATGTGGAATTTCAAGACAGAAAACTGATAAGGCTATCTGCCAGTTTTCACCTTGTTCAGTTAAAATGTTGGTCTGAAGGGAGGGAAAACACTGAAATCAGTTCTTCTACAACAGCAGTTTCACTCTTTCCCTTTTAGGAAAAGTTGCAGGATCCCAGACATGAGTCACCTCTTTGGAAGAAAAGGATGGAATATTACAAATATTTTTGTCCAGGGGCTTCACCAAAAGGTGGGAGACTCTAATGGAAAATTTCTGGCCATGCCATGCATCTCCCAGGCTCACTATTTCCAGCCTTTGCCTGACCATTCCCTTTTACTTTGGAAGCTGTGAGCTCTGGTGCAGTAGGGATGCTCAGGCAATTTGTACCTTTGTGTTCCCAGATGCAGACCACACTGTGCAGTTCAGACCCTCAGCTCTAGATCATGGGCTGATAGCCTAAATCATTAAGATGGGAATTACCTTCCTTTTAGTTTGAAGTAATTAAATTACTCTCATTACCTATTTTAGTTCTGGATTTTCTCATTAGTTTTAAACAAATCCTAAAAAAATCACTTTGGGGAAGCTTTCATGGTGAGAATTACAAACATCTTTCAAGCAAGAAGATCCTTGCTAAGAGGCAGTTTCCTTTAGTTCAGTCCATTAAGGCAGTCTGAAAGCAGCCAGCAGAAGAATAAGATCTGCCTGACTGGCAGACAAGGCAGGCTATCTTATTAGCAGAAATTATTTACCAGCTTAATGGCTCATGAAAACTTGTGTTCCCACCAGTCACAGGAGTTAGTTTTACAGCTTTGTGTGTGGTTAATAAAACCCAAAGAATACCCATATCTTTTGACTACATGAAAAACCCTTGTCACAGGCAGAGATGTAACTACAAACTTGTGTATTTTGACAGAACTTGGAGCCAAAGTAATGCCTATCTTCCATAAATAGCATCACTCATATAAATTACTCGGGGCCCACAGACTACAGCCAATTTGATAAAAGAAAAAGCACTCCCTGTTTTTATCAAGAGAAACAGAACTGAGCTGAGGGGCGAACCAGACTGGCACATGCAAAATCACTGTTAGGAAAAGCACTACCAGCCTGACTGCACCTCCCATGGGATTCAGTCAGCTGCCTGTAACCATGAGATTGGCACTGCTTAAATTCACAGCTCTCCAGAAGGATGAAGTTCGCTCCCTATTCATCTTTGCCACCATCTAAAGAATTAAGAGAGTGGCTGGTGATGAACAGCACATCAATCATGTTTATTGTGACAACCATGGCTGTTATAAAACAGATACACTTACAGCACATGCTAACCTCCCCCATGCTTTTTCTTTCTTCATTAGAAACTTGTTGAACATTCAGGTCCCCTGGGACACATGCCTAGGAAAGTGCTGACTGCAGGAATAAATCCATTTCAGGTACATGCAGTAGGAGCTGCCCATAGCACACTATTTGCAGGTATGAGTCTAGGTGTAGTGCTGTTCTCACAGCTGAACTCATGCAGTTATTTCTTACAGAATGGCTTTGAACAGTCTTCAGGAACAACCAGCCGTGTAGAAAATCAGCTAAGAGAGAGATCTATCTTTGATTTAGCTCAATATTTGTGTCATCTGAGTATTTATCCTTTATGGTGGAATGGCTGCACACAGGGAGCAATGATGAAATTTCTAAACCAAGGTCAGCTCAGGCACAGTCAATATGAAATTACTGACAAAGCTAATATTCAAAGTTTTCAAATAGGCTCAGAAAAGAGCAATAGAAGAATTGCCTGGAGGCTGAAAAAAATGGGAAAGCTTCAAACTAGGTAGTTTGAACTGACACACAAACTCTTGTCCTGAAAACAACTTCTTTCTTGACACTGGGAGGTGTTACCTTTGTTCAAGGAGACAGCAGTGGAACAAAGGCTGTAGCTGCCCCTTACCTTTCCTGGCTAAAAATGTAGCCTGGCTTGATTTGTTACCTATGCTCAAAAGTTGCACAAGAGGACAATCTTGCAAAAAAATGAAAGCGAAAATGTGGTTTTCAGATTAGTTTCTTACCAAATACAAAAGAGGCTTCATGAAGCAAGGACTCACAAGGACATTTTAGATGTACCTTGCCACTGAGGAAATCAGAGAGGACTCAGTTTGACAGACCATGGGGAAGAAAGGAAGTGCCTAGGCAAGACAACCAAAGAAAAATGAGTCTCTAGACATTAAACCCAAGTTATTCTCCTTCATGTAGAGACACAAAATCAGAGGCCTAAAGTAAATATTTGAGTCAGCTGATCCACATGCTATAGCCACAACTCATTAGGTATCTGCTAATTACAGCTTTGAAAGATGCCATGGAGTGACACAAGGCAGCCCTAGATGCATTTAGTTAGTTTTACAACTGAGGAGCATAAGAAACCCTTGGGTTCTTTCCTACAGTCAACAGCTTCAACAAAGAGCTCTCCATTAATTGCAACCACATCTTGTCTATTTTTATGTATGAGAAACACTGCAGTCCTTATAAAAACCATAAAACAGCCATTGTCATTTAGGGATGCTATTAATCAAGGCCTTCTCGAGTGCTTCCCCTTCTCAGCTCCCTTGCCTGGCTCTCAGCCTATTGGTTTTTAACTAAAAGCAGTGTGGCCATGTGCAGCCCTTGCAGAAAGCTCAGGATTTTATTTTCAGTGCAGGAAACGCTCAGCTGTGATCCCTCGTGCAAAGGGGACGCCCTGAAGTGGCTGCAGGCATTCCCAGCAACACTAATGACCAAAAGAAACAATCTGACAAAAAAGACAGAAAATACCCACTTTGCTCTGGAAGTATCTTTCATATTGTTGTTTCCCTCCTCCGCTCCTGTAAATCAGTGCAGCAAGCAGAAGAGAAGCTGAATTCTTTTGGCACTATCCCAAACAGGTTCTTTCTGGGATCCTGGAATACTGAGACTCAAGATTGAGAAAATCTTTCCAAGGGTTAAGGTTAAGGGTGAGTGGCTGCCTAATGAGGCTGAAGGGTTGTCATTATGTGAGCACAATTTAGACAAGCCTCTGTTAGGAAAATCAGTGTAAAGATTCTTCTTTGGAGCAGGAGCATGGATTAAGTGATATCCTAAGATATTCTGGCTATTTCTGGATGCTCTACAACTCAGCAGCCTCCCCTCCCAAGCTACCACCTGTATTTTAACAGCCTTCTGTATCATTTTTAAACTCCTTTACAATTCTCCCAGGAACTCTGCACAGACATACTTGCAGCCCCTGAAGAAGGCTGAAAACTCAGTTACCTAGTAATAACAAAAGAAAAAAAAAAAAAAGAAAAAAAAACCCAAATCCCAAATGGGATTGTTATCTCATCAAGAAGTAAAAAATGAGGCAGAAGACACACATGATAAAAGAAGATACCAGAGACACAGCACTGAAAACTACAAGTTACAAGAGCAATATAAATCCTGTTAGCAGGTTGGCAGAAACCTGACATTTCCAATTCTCCACGAAGGTATTATACACATCTACTGAACTACAAAATTAAGACTAGTTCTGCCAGTTTGAGTCATGGCCAATTCAGGCAAGTTGCAAAGCTGACCTCTTTTTGAGTCCATGTTAGACACCTTCACTCTGCAGCAGTTATAGTGCTGCCAACAGATAAGCTTTGAAGCATTACTCTGAAACATTTTTCAAGGTGTCTAGAAAACATTTAAGTGTTGGAGGAGCTTGGAGTGCCTTAACTTTTTTTTTTTCCCCTCTCTTGACAAATAAAGTAGGAACTTCTTAGCTCAGATTCACTGCTTCAGGCTCCCAGTTTGAGATGTGCTTCTGAGCCTTGTCAGCAGCAGCCCGTAGCCAGGTCACCAGTCATCAGAAACACAGAGAAGAGAGCCAAAAGGGACCCTGGGTAGTCCTTTCCCCTGCCCAAAAGATCCAGCACACAGGAAGAGGATGGCTGAGTAGGGCAAGCCAGCAATAGCATCGTTCATCCATGTGGTTTTATGGGGCAGTTAACTTTTATTACCTGGTAATTACTGAGGAAGGCTTCAGACAAGCTGACTCTACAGCCCACATGGCAGCAGACTTGTGTGGGCAGTCAGCTCACAAAACTCATGCTGCAAGACTAATGTTTCAGAGGGGAAAGCCAGTCCATCAGGAAAGCCAAGTTCAAGAAGACAGTTCAGCCATATTTCAATAGTACCAGTAAAGAATACAAATACCAACTCTGAATTCAAAAGAAAAAAGGAAAAAAAAATTGGAAAAAGCAGCCAGGGTATAGGAAGAAGTTACAAGGTACAACAACAAAAAGTATGAAATATTTTAAAAAAGGCTAGAGGGCAGGGATCAGATGACAAAAATGTGTGTGTGAACAGAAAGGCAAAGAGTTTTAAAGTTGAAGTGGGCAGGCGAAGTTCCACGCTACAGAGCAGACACTTGTTTATGGCATCACCCCTGAAGTGGGTACAACAAGGAGGAGTGAGGAAGAGGGAAGAGAAAGCCTTAGGAGAGGTAAAGAGAGTAAATACTGGACATGCTCATTTTTCAAAGGAGAAGCACCACAATCCAGGGGTACAATGGCTGTTGCTTTAAAGCAGTGGGTATCATTACCAAAGAAGTCACTTGATATTTCCTCCTCCTTTACTGTTCCTTACTGTGGTACTATTTCTTCACACAGTCAGTATGTGTGAGCAGAACACATGAATACTTGTAAAATCAGTGCATTCTTCTCTGTAGAGGCACTGAATGTTTGTAAAATGAACACTTGGTGAACCTCAGGATGCTTTCTCTGAACTAATGCCAGTTAACAAGTTTTGATCCCCTATACCTGTTTTAAACTTTATTTAAATCTTAAAGCTAAAAAGATATCAAACAATCCTGAACCATGTGATAAACATATGCCAAAGTAATATAATTTTCAATCTCTTCTGTTCATTCTTTGCAATAAAAAGGAAAAATTACAGTTGATTTACTGTGCACTCAAATATTGGGAGAATCCAGGAACATGTGGGATCAGTTTAGGTCAGGATAAAAACCCCATAATTTAGCTGAGAGCAGCTTCCAAACTAAGCTCATATTTTTTCAGACTATATTTATAGTGCAGTTACTATGTGCCAGTACATCATTAAATGTCCTAAGAACTAAACCCACCCTATTCTTTATGGGGAGGGCTTTTTCCCCTTAACTCAGAAATACCCATTCCAGTGGAATTCTGCAGGAACCAGCAGCAGTCCCAGCATTCTGCCCCCATCCCTCTCCAGTCCTGATGACTGCTTCAGCCTTTTCTTGTTGCTGGTAAGAGCTCACAGTCTCCTGTTCTCAATTCCTAACATGCACCTTGGACTGGTCAGAACCACTGTTCTCCTGACCAGTTGGAATTGGCAAGTAGAGCTGGCAAAAAAAGCAGAAGAGATTTGGGTTGAATATGAGTGTCTGGTTCTACCAGGAGTACATCAGCATCAAGGACACTGTAGAGGGAGGGATAAACTACCAGGGCACAACAAAAAAGGAAACAGGGAGGGAGGGAGGGAGGGAAGGAAGGAAGGAAGGAAGGACTCTAGGAAGGAAGGATTCCAGGAAGGATTCCAGGAAGGAAGGATTCCAGGAAGGAAGGATTGATTGATTCTAGGAAGAAAGGATTCCAGGAAGGATTCTAGGAGGGAAAGGAAAGGGGAAAGGAAAGGGGAAAGGAAAGGGGAAAGGAAAGGGGAAAGGAAA
>JACBWW010000034.1:4172218-4330440 GCA_020086605.1 Lanius collurio | reverse complement strand
CAGGAAGAAAGAAGGGAAAGGGGAAAGGGAAATGAGGTACACCAAAAAGCCCAGAAGCTAAAAAATGCAGCCCTGAATCATCCATGCTGTTGCCCAGCCTACTGCCCACAGTTCTGGATGGGAAGAGAGAGGACTGACTGCCATTTCCACCACTACATTTGTGATACAGAGCTCTCCCTTGTGGGCTGCTCTGTCTGCATGACACAGATAATGATGCAATTGTCAAACCTCCTGGTTCCTGCTCTGTGTGTTCAGCCACATGGTCCTGTTTCAAAGCCTGACTATTTCCGACCCTGCTGCATTACAGTTGCAAACTGAGAAGAGCATTGTGCAGGAGATGGATTGGCCATGCATTAGAGATCTCAGTTTAATGTCCTTACTAGAGGAGTGGTGTGTTTTGATGAATGTTCAGAGCTGAAAACTTAGCCTTATCACACAGAAGTTGCTGTCTGCAGGGAGAGGCATGGGGAGACGAATGCTGCCTGGAAAAGCAGCCAGCTGACTCCCTATCTCTCCCAAACAACACTGGCACATGCTGAGCTCAGGAAGCAGTGGGAGAATGAGCAAAATCATGTCACAGACTAAATCAAGAATCATTCCACTTGCAGAGTCTACATGTTGCATCACCCACAAACACAAAACACGAGCTGAAAATGAACTACTGCAAGTCTTTCTCTCTTTCATTTTTTCTCTTTTCTTTTCCCACTTGAATGTGTGCAGAAGATACAGTTCTAAGAAGAAAATGACAGACCCAGAAACAAACACTCTGGGATTTATGGAGCCAGTGCACATAAAGTGGCAGGAAACTGCCAGGTTGCTGTAATCATTCATGAAATGGTCTCTAATGTCTGACTGGATAGCACTGCAATATTCAGTGGGATGGACTGAAAGGCAGCCAACATGGCAAACATCTTGGATGCTTCTAAACCAGTAATTACCTTTATCAAACTTTAACTAGTGATGTCAAAATATTTTCAGCTTGTAGTCATGAAATGGGCAACAAACACAAAAGTTTGCTACTTCACACTAACATATGTTTGGTCTCAAGAGGTTAAGCACTCATCTGTTTCCAAACCATGTTTAAAATTTAAAAAGAGAAATAATAAACCAACCCCAAACACCCCAAAAAACCAAACTAACAATGAAAACTCCCCAAAAAAACCCACAACCTTTTTATCGCTGTCCACACTGCTGAAACATGTCAGCTTGCACACAAATTATGGCTCTGCAGGACTTCTTATCTCTGATATTTCTCACGCCATAATGGCTCCAGTGTAGACCTGCAAGGTAAGACACCGTTTTAGGCATGAATAACAAAACTGATCCCTCCATCAATATGGATTTGGTGACAGGAGGAAAAAGGCTTGGACACACAGATAACGCTTTGGCTGAAAACAAGGTCAGATTGCTGCGACACACACAGCAGGGTGACAGCAATCTTTTGGCTTTGCAGAAACAAAAGAGAAATAAGGACTAGATTTTTAGCTTCACTTTCAAACTCTGACTTCAGACCCAATTAAAAAAAAATGGTTAAAATTATTTTGTGAAGACAAACAAACCTGAAGTCAAGCACAACCTTTTTAGCTGATATGATTAGAAGGGGCTGTACAATTCTTCTGATAGAGCAGTCTTAGTGATATTCATGATGTCAGCAGGTACATATGTGAATGTGGCTTTTCGACCTCAGCATTGAGAAAACCAATAAATTATATAAGCTAAATCTGCCAGTGATTCTATAGCACCTTCTTTTTCTTTTTATTAAAGCAATCAGAAAGGCAAAAAAAAAATAAAATCCACAAATCCTCTACCAGTTCACTACTGAGCTATAGTATATTAAATCACAGATACGAGTCAACAACATCATGCTGCTGGGAAAAAATGGAAAACCGTTGTGGGAAGAATACACAAGTGTCATCTGTAGAACACATGGGAGCAACACTCGTGTTTGGCTCAGTGGGGGAAGCAGGAGGCTCAGCTGTGGGCACCACCATCCCAGGAGGATGTACACAGAACAGACAAAACCTGGAGAACAGGGACAAGGACAATTAGAGAAGGCTTAGGGCTGGCTGCCTGTTCTGAAGAGCAGAACCCTAACCCCAATCCCTTTTTTGGCGGTCCTGGGACACGTGAGGAGCAGCTGAGAGGAAGGAAGGGTTTCCTCCACACTCCCAGCCCCTGGACAGCATTAAGCTCTCTGAAGAACAGGAGTGTTAGAGACAAGACCAAGACAAACACACCTGCTGTGACTTTTAGTGTAGCAGCAATTATAAATTTGTGCAATACAATTTGGCTCATTTCTGAGAAGTTCTTCATGATCTTGCTGTGTGTGCTTGCTCTGAGTTTTCTTACCCCACTGCCAGAGTGCTCAGCACTAACTCCTGGTGTGCACCCAGGCCTTCCTTTCAAGCTGCTCAACTTTGCTCTTCCTCCTTTCTGTTTACTGTTCCTGGCTCATCAACGGTTTGCCTTTCTCCTCAGCCTTCCCTCCTGGATGCTGGAAAACGTGCTGGGCTCCTTTTGCTGACTCAGAAAGGTTTCCCTAGGAGTAGATAAAGAATCAGGAGTAATCCGGCAGTTTCCACAGACTGACCAGGTTGCACAAATGTGCTGCAAATAAAACAAACAATTCAGTTAAAATAAGTGGTAGTAACTGAAATTGCTTGAAAGCACAGCAGTGCTATTTTTAAGGGGTTATTTTTTTAATATTTTAAATAACAACTTTGCATTTCTGTGTTATTGTACAAAAATAAAATGCTTCCAAGGACTACTATTCATTTGAGGCAGCAGATTCCCATTTAAAATTTTAGGCAAACAGAGGGAGAGGGTATGGAGAGAAAGAGAAAAGTCTTTTTCAGAATTATGTGTTGATAAATACAAAACCAGAAACATTTTCCAAACAAATTTTCTACGTGCAAGTATCTCAGTTTCCCAGCAACTCTAGTCAGTGACATAATGTTAACTTTGTGGGAAAGCAGCTCTGGACAAGAAGCTAAAAGATTTTTAGAGTCTATTCATAACCCTGCATTTGCATTTGATAAATTGCTTCATTGTTATAACAATCCCCCTTTAATGTGATGATTGATTCTTCTTGTTTTACACAAAAAACATTTGGTTTAAAATGCTAACCTTTCAGCATTTTCTCTATCATTACATCAGAAGTTCTGTCAAAATGTTTCCAAACTTCCAGAAAGTTGTTTAGGTATTTTCCTCAACTGAAAACCATTTTACATGGGGTAAATTTCTCTATATTTTTTATAAAACTGGTACTAATTTTATAGCATGATTTTAATAGGTTTAAAACTAAATCATTAATTAGCTAGACAATTATTTAAAGCTGAAAGAGAGTGAGTTGTAACACTCTTATAGCCATAACAAAAAATTTTAAAAAAATTTGTATTTTGGTGTTTTTAATTAATATTCCAGATATTTGTCAATTCCCCAAGTGCATTTGCAATTTTTTGAAAGAATGGCACAAGATCGAAGTTTCTTCTAATTTATGCAGTCGTAATTTTTTTTTACATAATGGAGTTATTCATACCAATATGAGCAGGACCACACTCTGAGCAAGCTGGATCTTAAAATTAAGTATTCCAACCAAGCTAATGCCAAGGTGAGGGTTTCTTTAGAACTTTTGAACAGAAATTCATCTGGGCAGTTCCTCTGCCACAGCTTCAGCAGCAGCAAAAGGCTCCCCCAGCACACTCTGAGCTACCTCGGCAAGCAAGGTGAGCAATCAAGGGCAGAGCTGGTCTCTGCCAGCATCCAACAAGGTTTTTATCACGGCACCTCTCCTGAGAGGCACAACACAGCCCAGCCCCAGGGTATTTAAGAAAGAGTGGCCTCCTGTCCCCTCCTGTGCACAGCCATCCAAGCAGCCCCCTTGGGAACTGAGTACACAGCAAGGCACCTCCACCTGCAGCCTGAGCAACACCAGCCCACACGGGCTTCAGCTCCTCTACATCGTTTCTACTTCAAATTCAGCTTTTCCCCAAGTAGTCTGTAAAATTTTTCTCCACTTAACCTCAAATTGCCTTTCTCCCCTGCTCATAACTTGAGCTGAAATTAAAAAAAAAATAAGCTTGGCTTGTATTGGAGCGTCAAGAAATAAAACCAGCTTTGAAACAACTGCAAAACGGCAGAAGTAGGTTTCAGTGGGACTTCTAATGTGCTGTGAATTATACTGGTGCTTAATTAAATTACCTTGTTGAGTCTGGGCCCAAATTAATGTGAGATACACTCCTCAGTGTTTATTTGCTTTGGGTAATTAAAGTAAGTAACAAAACGAGGGTTTAGAGCTAATGTAAATGAAAGTTTCAGTAATTAAGTATTTCTTCATTCAAGCACCTGGCATAGCCTGTTTGATGTATATAGTGAACACACCAAGAGGAGAACAAAATTCTTCAGGTTTCTTCTGCTACAGAAACCAAACAGGGCAATTCTTACAAACCAATCTATCCCATCCTCATCCATTTGTAATACTTCCTTTCAAGCCATTAAATGATTTTTTGCGTCTCTTTTGTACCCCCGGGTTCTGGCTTCCATTGGAAGCCAACAAGTGGAAGCATGAGCTACTTACTTATTTAAAGCCTGGAAAAATGGGGAGACTCGGAAAAGGCTGGTTTCTTCTTGAGAACAGGATGAAATCTCACACTGGTTCTTACCAAAACCAGTTCACATATCCCAGGCCTTTCCTCTCCCTACCCCATCTCTCCCCCACCCACATAATTTTCCCATTTACGCATCAAATCTGGTATAATAAATCAAACTCCCTAAAGACCTTGAACCCATTTCCACTCCATCACATGAGGACAACTCCACCCGGGGCTGTGAAATGGCATTAGGGTAGTGGAGAATACGCTTTGCAGTATTAACATGAATTAAACTGGAATTGAAAATAAAGACCCCTGAACAGAGTTTCTTTTTGCAGCACTAATAAAATCTGCATTCTTGGCAGCAGGACCCAAAATCTGGCTAGTGCACTGAAAACAGAAACCCTTCCTCTGGCTGGTGTCGCCCCTTTCCTTCCCAAGGCTGCCAAGAACCACAGGTCGCTGCTGGAAGGGAACACCCATCAAGGCCTCTCTTAGTTTGGGGTCCCACCAGAATGAATATTATTAGCTCAGGGATACCAATTCATCTGCCAATGTCCTCAGCTGATGGAAAAAAGGGATTTGAACAGAAAGGAGTGGATGGGGGGGGAAAAAAAGGCTAGTAAAGTTTTGAAGTTTTCAAAGGTTTTGTTTTCATGTAGAATTCAAGAATCCAATAAACCTTTCTGCAAGTTTAGATGAAACTGAAAATGTGATAAGGTAAACTGTGCTTTGCTGCAATAATGAAAATCTATGGACCACACTCATTTTTACTGAAGGAGACTGAGTCAGTGCAGTAGCTTTCCTACACCAAGTTGTTACTGATGTTTCTTTGTTGTCACTTGTATTTGTCATCCACTGTATCCATGTAATTCTGAAATCCATCTTTTTGCAATGGCATCTTGTACATTATTTCTGGTGAGACACCAGTGAGGATTCCTATAATGACTGGCTTCATAAAGCAGCCTCTGCTCTCCCACAGGACACAGAGAGGAACAATAAACCACTCAAAGGGAATCCTGAAACTCTGCAGCAGCAGCTCCTAAGAGGGGGAAACGTACCTGATGATTTGAAGGGCTTCTCTTAAGTTTCCTGCAACGTGGCATCAGCCATCAGAAGACCTGCTGGGAGCTCATCAGGCCCCCACAAGCATCATTACTCACAGTACTACACTGTTATGATCTTCCTACAGCCAGCACAAGCAATGCCAGTAAATAAACTATGGAAACCAAATCAGTATTCCTTCAAGATCTAGGAGGAGAAATATTGCCACAGAGGGATCGTTGTCTACTGTACCTTACTGGTACAAAAAGTTTCACTGGAAAAAACACAGACGTGGAAGAGAAAGTTAAAAACAAAAAAGGGGACTTCAGGGGTGTTTTATCTGGATTGCTGTTTCTGGCATTCTGCTGTGAAGTCTCCTGTCACTATCTGGAAACTTTTAGAATCATTCGAGTGATCTAACACCTTCTGCTAAACTTGAACTCTGTTCAGCCTGAAAACAACTCTGTAGGGCCAGACCTGCCTTGTTTCCTCCTGTCCCAAGGAAAACTCAATGAATACCTGGCCTTTCACTCTCACGGATACCCAAATGTCAAAAGCTCTATCATGTATTATTCCTTAGACTCACAAACAAGCAATGGATCCATTCAGGAGTAAATCTACTAAGCTGAGCAGTCCATTTTCAACTCTGGGTTAAGATCCTTTGTTCAGGTAACACAAGCAGGTTGGTAATCAATCACCTTTATAAATGCCAAATGCTTTGTGCTACACACAGAAAAAGTGCATGATCTCTTACATCAGTGGATTTTAACACCAGCCCTCTCAATCTCCCTCTTTAGGACATCTGCCTTTTAACTGATACAGAACACTTCAGACAAACCAGAACAGCCTCCTGTCAGAAGAATGCTTTGGTTGCAAATAGTGCCAGAGACTTCAGTAAACAAAACATTGCAGAGGACCACCCGTGGGTGTGATCAGCTGAGTACTTTATCAGTCTCTGTCCAGATCCCTCCCAAGTGCTCCAGCTATTGCCATTCTCAACTGCACACTGAGAAATGAGCACAGGAAATGGACTTAGCTGAGGCCACAAAACATTTATCTTAATACTAGTCTAGTAGATTAACATGTTTATTTAAAGTGGCATAAGTCTGCAGTCAAAAAGAAAAAAAAAATAAAACCAACTGTAGGGATTTTCCCTGTGCTTTTGACTTCTCAGTGCTTTTCCCCAGTAGTTTTGATTTCTCATCAGCAAATAAAAAGTTGAAAACACTGTTCCATATGGCACTTTCTACTGCTAAAATGTGTGTGGTATACTGGAGGGTTAACTCACATCACCTACTTCCCTTGGAAAATTAGTAGGTTGACTAGTCAGCCTTACTCTTTGGAGGCTTTAGGAACTTATAAGTGGCATTATGTTCAAATGTCTGTTTAGCTCATGCAGCTGTTGAGATACTTTTATATTCGTTACCCACTTTGGACATGTGAATTATACCTTAAATCTGATAGAAGTAGCTGGTCTGATCAATATACAAAAGCTTTTGTCCCACACCAACTGGAGAAAACATGTTCTTGGCCAAGAAAATATGCTGCTTGAGGTCAGGATCAGAGAATTGTATCCAGTAATCTTGACCTGAACCCAAGAACACTGAACTTGACTACTAGCTATGAGACGCTGAGTTTTACAAATTAGCGTGGGTCATGATCTGCCAAAGCCTTAATAAACTCCATTTATATGCATTATAAATCTCTTTCAGAGTCTTGTGGAAAAAATTACTTTTCCTGGGGAAAAAAAAAACCCAAAACTCTCTAAAATACAAACTTTTAGTGACTCATACTAGTCAGCTGCAAAAAAGCCCACCAAGGATATTACTCTAACCACAGAAATCACACTTCTGAAGATCAATAACCTACCAAAACTCACATCAGAAAAATAAATCACTCCACCTAAAAGTTGTGGATTTTGCCTTGAAATCCATTCCCCTGATGTGCCACGTTCATTTCTCTGAATGCAGCTTTTTTGCAAGTCAGAGAAAAATAGCACAGTCATACAGAAAAACGTTCCCCAAAGGCTCCCTTGTTGTGTGCAGGAGCATTAATAATGAGTTATCTCTACTGGAGGCATTTCAACTGGGGGGTGTGGCACTCCCCACTGTCACTCTTACTGGTGGGTTTTGGTTTGCTGGGGATTTTTGCTTTTTTGTAGCCACATAACCTCTCTGGATCACCACTGTATTGGTCAATCACATGGAGAAAAAAAAAAAAAAGAAAAATCATCTTTTTCTCCAGTATTACAGCACATGTAGCATAGTGGAGGGATAATTAACTCACAAGTCCCCCTATTTCCCTTGGAAAATTATTATTCTGGCTAATAAACCTTACAGCTATGAGGCTTTTATTAACTTACAAACCCTGCAGTAATTTCAAGTGGATGTGTGGTTTGTTCAGCTGTTTGAACACTTCTCACCTCAGTCACCCTTTCTCTCTGTGAACTCATGCCCCAGAAATGCTTTGCATCAATGAAAAATAACTATATGATTTAAAGTGGATGAGATTCCTGCACATTCACTCCTTCCATGACTAATTAGAGGGTTTGGGGATTTTTTTCCTTTTCTACTAAGTGGAGCTATGCTGCCAGGGCTGAGAACTGGGGAGTTTGGTGCTTAACACACTCTGGATTTATTATCGGATCTTCAGGTGAACCCTTTAAACTTCTAGTGGTTTAATTTTACCAACTGTAAAACACAAGTAACAATCATCACCTACCTACAACCTTCAGACACTCCAGGGAAAATACCATCCTAGGGCCATGGGGATTTGCCAAACCTGTTGTACTGTGGGATCAACTTCTTCCTCCAACTTTCCACAGAAGTTCTTGCCATTAGGAAAGCAGAGAATGCAGAACATGCTGACAACTCTATCTTACTTCTTCCCATTAAAAAGGCTTAAAACATAATATTTTCCAAAACATTGCAAATAAACACTGCACACATTTCAGTAAAGATCATATAGAACAATAAAAAAAAATGAAGAAGCTTGAATAAATATTTGTAAATAAAGAAAGAACTGTTACATACAACAGCTCATGTCAATTTATCCTTCTCCAACTGAAAATACCTGAGAAAATTGACAGGGATCATGGGTGTCCTGAGAACAATGAGAGCTGCAAGACATCCTCTCGTGATTTTTCCAAATGGCATTTCCCTCCTGGGCTGCTGATGGGATCCCCTTGGACACAAAGCCAATAAATGTCCTGGAAAATATGTTTATATTTCATTAATAATTTCCTTAACCATGTGAATGTGATACTTGGCACTTTCTGTACTAAGAATTGCTGAGAAAGGTGCATTTACAACAAAGCAGGAATGACATGAAATTCATTCTCACTGACACATGGGTATTCCTGAAGGTCAGAACACACACCAGTCACCAACATATTTGGGGACTTGAAAACATCTGTAATGCCAACTGAACAAGTCCAGCTGCAGCACTTATCTGGTATTTAATGAAAGAAACACATTGTGCTTTGTCTCTTTCCTGGAAAATTTACTCCAGGCAAGAGATTTTTGTTCCTTATTTTTCAAATCAGAATTTAAAAAAAAAAAAGAAACCAACCAAACAAAAAGAACCCCCAACACAAAACATTACCTCTCCAGTAGATACTCACCATCATTATCCCTCTTTGAACTGGGACATGTGCTTTCATGGCGGCTCATGATGTCAAAAAAGGAGAGAAAAACAGCATTTCTATCAATAAAATGTTTTTTTCTTCACTATCCCACTTTGGCAAAACATTTTAAGAGATTCTAAGTCATTGCAAACGCCAATCACAGGAAGGAAATGAAGCTCTGTTCAGCTTTGCACATCTATATTCCAGTGCTTACAAAAATCATACAGCACTCCTCAATATATTTTCAGAATACTTGGCAACAATGCGTTAAATATAATCATGGCTGCATGTTGGCTCTTTGTTCCTATACTCAGAGGTGGAAGACTTATGAAGTGGTGTCTTTCATCTCCTGAAGTTTGTAGACATTTTTTTCCTTTAAGTATACACATTACAAGGTTTGCAGAGGGTAAAGTCAACAAACTGTGCCCAGCAGCTGGAACCCAGAGCAGAGAAACCAGTTGCTGTTGGGGCTGAGTCTCCAGCTCCAGATTAGTCACTAAGAACACTGAGCCCTCAGACAGAGGCACTTTGTTCTCATCCCAGAAAATCCCAGCGCACCCTGGGAAGCTCACGCTCACAGAGGCCTCATCACAGCGTTTTTACAGTCGTGTTTAGGGCTTGGTTTAAAGCTGGGAAATTCACAATGACCTGAAGTGCTACGTGCTAGCATTCTGTTCCCTGTGCTGAGCTGGGCTGTCTCAATGCTCAGAGCAGTGCAGGCTGCTGAGATTCACAGAGGCCTGGGACACAACGTTATTTACAGTGCACATCAGTCAAAAGCTTGTGTTGATGATGATCTCTATAAAAGCTTTTTATATGCATATAAAGTAGATTAACTCCTCACACCATGGGTTGCCTTGAACATTTCCTGATCTGTATTTACCTTTCTTTGGTCTGGTGAAGAGCAAGTCAGCACAACGAAGAAGGGTCCTTATTTATACCCCACAAAACCTGTACCTTTGGGAGAAGGGATACTAAAGTTCACATACCTACTTCAAGGAGATAAGTGTTGGGTGACAAGCTGGTATTGCTGCTCCCAGGTCTGCTTTTTAATTGGTTTTCCATTACAGCAAGAGTTTATCACATCATCTTAAAACATTACAGTGGGTGAAAATCATCCCCTTCACTGGAAGAAAAAAGACATCCAAATTAACTAAGGAGAGAGAAGAAAAATTTTCTATCAGACTATTTAGAAATTCACACTATGAGAAGCAGTTTAATTTACTGTTCTCAAATGTGAGTGAAATTGAAGGATCTGGAAAAATCCTTTTGGAAAAATAAAAAAAGTTTATGTATTCTTCATGCTGCACAAGCGCAGCTGAATGTGCTTTATCTGACACTTAGAGAAAGGATGATAACATTCTCTTCTCCACACAGAAAGATGTCATCTTGATACCAGACTGTGTCCTCACCCTGAAGATCTCTAGTCCATGACTGGGACTCAGTCCTGACCAAGCTGTTAACTTAAGCAAACTTGTCACCTTGGAAGGAAATGCCACAGGACAGTCCAGTCCCTTAAACACAAAATGTTTCTCTTCTCCAGCTCCTTGCCTCATTTGAAGTCCAGCCCGAACACCAGATGAAGGCTGAGCTTTCAGAGCCAGGAGGAAGCAATTCAAAGACATATCCAGCACAAGAATGCTTCCAGGGAAAAAATGAAGGCTCTGTAGCAATCCCTCACCTCTTTAGGGAAGAGAATGTAGGGTTTGCCCAGCAGTAAAAGTTTAATGGCCATTATTTTACATGGTGTCAGAGTGAGCCCCACACTGATCATTTGCTGGACTGAAATTCAAGACATTTTGATGCCCAGCATCAAATGACCTGCAATGCACAGGTCAAAGCCATACCCGGAACAACATCTTGCTATCAGTTTTTTGTGAGGGTTTTGCAGCAGAGCAATGTACAGCATGCACGCTTTTCAGGGAGGTGGGGAAGTTCTGGAACCCAAAAGCTCCTTATGACACCAAATGGGTCAGTGTACAACACTGCAGACCTCACAGTCTGCAGCTGTGGGTGCCCTACAAGAGACCTCAAGGCAGATTTCAGTGCTTGCTACAGACCACCCTCTCTGTACCAGCACAACACAAAAGCACCAAAGCAGAGCTGGGTGTCCCCAGACCAGCACCTGGGTGAGATCAGAGGATGCCAGTGGCTGTGCTGCTCCTGCAGTCCCAGTAGAAGGGTGTGCCAGGGACAGACAGTGTGTGGGAAGCAGTGCCTGCAGCAAAGGGGCTTCCAACCAGAGCACCTTGGCTGTGCCGCAACAGAGTAATCTGGTACTTTCCCACATGGTCAGCCAGCTCTCCTGGCCAGCAGGACAGAGATGCAGCAGAAACATCTTTCTTTCAGAGGATTACTCCTGGCTCTGGAGAGGTTTGTATTTTTGGCAGTCTCTGGACGGGCTGCACAAAGGGAAAAGGAACCTCTCTGCTCCTCTCTCACACTGCAGCCACGCAAGGCCCAGCCATAACGTAGCTCTTAATAAAAAAGCACAGATGTGCCCTGTAGGCACTTAAAAGACTAAAAGAAAAAAAAAAAAAAAAAGAGAAACAAAATGTTCCTGTGTGTTTCATAAATCGGCATATAAGCATAATGCAACTTACTATCCTCGACAGAGAATGAAATATCTTAAGAAGTATTGAATCCTTGGTGAATTTTCTCAGTGGATCGGCATGAAGCTATTTAGCCCAGATGTTTCCAGAATTCTGATACATTGGGAGCTGCACAGCACTGTGGCCAAGTGTTAACACAGTGAACTGTAATGTAAAACATGTAAAGATACTGGCTTCCAGAACCATTGGAAATTTTCACTCTAACCACTCTGCTTCCTTAAGCAGCTATATTTTCTTTACAATATGCACTTATGTTTTAATGCACATGGAAGAAGAACTAAAGCATTCCCCTCTCCCCCATCAAAACCTAATTGTGTATGTTCTGTGGAAGAACATACAGGGGCCAGCTAGAGATTGACACGGAGTCTTTCAGAAATGGGAATCTCGCCTCTGAGCAGCAAATCTCATACTCCAGGCTAAGGCAGGGCCAGCAAGGCACAGCTGGGTACCACATGAGCAGGTGAAGAAGTGATGGTGAGATTTTTGATGACAACTTGGTGTCCAAAAGACAGACTGTCTCACTGCGAGGCTCTCGTTTGCATCTGTAATGGATTTAGGGATTTGTAGAGGTAGTTTTAAAGATATCCAAGCAGGTGCAATGTGTATGTTGGAATGGCCTGACTGAGCGAAGAAGCAATAATGGGAATATGAAGCAGCACAAAGAAAGGTAATAGCATGTGCTTAAAAGAATGTGAGATAAAGAGTGCAAAGAAATAAATTGGCAGTCTCTATAGAAGAACAATGCAATAGTTATCTTGCACTGAGAGTTCATTTGGAAAAATCTTTGTCACTCTACTTGATTATTCACAAGACTTTAAAATATTTCAGAGATTATTTCTTCATTATCTACTTGCCAGTATGGGAGCTGAGAGTTTTGCAATTCTTTGAGATCTTGTTTTTTTAAAAGCACTAAACACAATCCTAAATAATGAAAATTAACTACTGCTAAAGCCCTGAACCTGCAGTCAGACCTGAGCTCTGTTTTCATTTAAGTACTTGCTGAAGTAGACCTCAGACACAAAACCAGGTGTGAGAGGTGGAGTAACTTCCATTTCTTGGAACAAAAAAATGCTGAAGCTTCATTTAAGCCTGGAGTTTCTCATGCCTTTTTAAGGTAAACAAATGTTACGTGGTTTTAGGCTCTAGAGAGTACACTGGTGCAATCCACCATGGAATATCACCCTGAGCACCAACACACTGATTATCCTCCAGAGCAAGGTAGGGATGGAGGCCTTGTTTCACTTCTGCACGATAAATAGTAACCAAACCTCCTGTGTGCCACTTGTCAACTGTTCTGCCTTTTCTCCCCCATTCCATGGGGACACAGCAACTTGTCCTTCAACTGTATTTCCCATCATAACCACTTCAATTCACATTACTGGCTGCTATTTTTAATTAAAAATATTACAGGACTTCCAATTAGCAAGAAGAGAAACTTGTATTTTAAAAAACTGACTTTGGAAAGCCATAGTGGGTGGCAGAATTTGTCCTCCTATGTAACAGAGCTTAATCCCAAACGTTATAGTACTCCTGGACTGATTTAAACCATTCTGTTCCTTTTCAGTTCCTTGATAGCTGTTGGACAAGAGCTGATGACATCCATAACTGCTAGATAGGTCTCTTCTCCTTAACAGCCACAGAATTATCATCTAGGCATGGAAAAAGTCAAACATCAGCCTGTATGAGATTGTTCTACGTTGTTTCTAAATTAGTGCTCTACAATTTAAAAGCTAATTCTCCTATCATCCATTTCATCCTTAGCTGTTTGCCAGCTCAGAGTTTCAATGAAGCAAATATCACGTTGCGTTCCTTTAAATCATAATAAATTTGGAAAGAAAAACATACAGGGTAGTGACAAAGAGAGGTGTAGTCTTGAGATACCTTACACAATGAAAATATTGTCAAATAACCATTACTGTCTTGTTAAAATAAACAGATAACAAATGACCAGAATATTGTAACAATTACTTCTTTTCTAAAACATTTTCTGAAAGCTGTGACAAAAATTCAGAATAAAGCAGTAATAATCAAAATGCACATTTGCCTTGGGTTTAATTCACTTCCTTCTCTATCACTCTTCCTGTATGAGCTTTAGGAAATAAAAGCACTTTTTCTCCATTTCAAGTACAATCCTGAATAGTGAAGTAACAGCTTAAGAATTGCAATTATTACTCACTGAGATTCTGCAAATGCTGGTGTCTCAATTCTCTTTTTCCATGGAATTACAAGACCATTGCTTGTCTCTCTCCAAATAATAAACAGTAAGGACCCCATCAGAAATGAACACTTGGATTATCCAGCTTTTACACTTTATTTTGTAGAATTACACCCTTCCTGTATAATTTTCAGTGATGTTTAACTAGCTCCCAAATGGCTCACAGTGTCCACTTTGCTTAACTAGCTTCATTTTTTTTCCCCCAAAATCTAATTGTTCCAGCACTTTTTTCCTGACACTCAAACTTCTCCTTTTCTGGGTGTGACATAGGAATTGAGCAGAAATACTGCATTTCTGAGTAAATATAGTGACAAAACACAGCAAAATGCCTGCAGAGGAGCAACAACAGCTCCAACAGCTGAGCTGAGGGAAGCTACTTCACTAATAGTTAACAGAATCTGTCACCCAAAAGCATTGGGAAAGAAAGAATTCATCATAACTCATATACTCTGCTATTGCTCTGTCCATAATCAGGACCAAAACCTTCAATATTCTCTCATAAGAAATGAACAAAACTTAGTGTGACTCAAACATATTTACATTACCTGTAGGCTTTAAAGTTCCTGTTTTGTTGATCAGCAAGCCTGTAGATTGGCTAGTCCATAAATTCTTATACTTCTTTTCACTCTTTAAAACACAGCATATCCCTGGGTTTGGTGCTTTCTGAAAGAAATTTTATCTTTACTTGGTTGTAAGAGCAGAAATGTTTTGTTGAGTTGTTATAATTTCTTTCTGTTGTATTTCTTGCTTTGCTCACAAAAAACAAAGAAAGAAAAGACAGGAGTAATTTTGTTATAAAGAAAACACTCCCCAGAGCACAGGCACGGGAATGCCATTTATTACTGTAAAAAGACAGGGAACAAGAACAAACACGGGTCCCCTGTGCACAGTGCCTGTGCAGAGCTTTAGGTACCGTTGGTCCTGTCTCAAGTGGGGTCAGCTCTGGTCCTATTTTAATGATTTCATAGTACTTCTTTAACAATATTAACCTTTTTTTGACATGGGAACTGCAGCACTGATATCCAGAGATGAAGATCACTTCCCATCAGCTGTTGCTGGGGATGTCCTTCTACAAACTATCGATCTGTTTTTGTCACTATGAGGACTTAGAGTATCACTTCCTATTTGGCAAGGCAACACTAGCATTCATTATACCCATTTACACCAGCAACAGCCATTTTTGAGAGACTTCAGGATCAATTTTTGATGGATTAGCTGCAATATTAGATCAGCTGCAGAATGTTTAGAGTTTAAAAGCATTATTCCACTGTGGTCTTGCAATACATTGTTAAGAATACACTGTTGTAATAATTCCTCCCAAACTCCTTTAGGGCTGTGGGTAATAAAATATTTGTAATTAGAAGTGGTGCTGTGTGTCAGAGGTGCTCTCTTTGTCTCAGACAGACCAGCAGAGAAGGTTGATTTCATACACCAGGCTCTACTCATGACAAATCCGTGCCTGTCACAGAGGTTTCCTACAGTGATGGACGGACTCACACAACAATGCAGCCAAACACTAAGCTATGATCCTTCATATTTGACATGTCTTCATTTCCTCCTCCTTACCCTGCACCCTCAGGGATTCTGCAGATCCACTAGGAGATTGCTCACCTGGAATACAAAACCCAGGGCCTCCCACCTACAAACTGCTGACTGCAATTCTGTACAAGTGCTGGGGGTGCTTGCTTACATTCCACCCCCAGCCCCAATCTCTTCTTCACACCCTTACTCTGTCCTAGCTACCGTGTCACTCCTTTTCCTGCCTTTCCAAGCTGCCTTTCTTGCAGTCCCACAAAAACACATGAGATGTAACAAGAACAAGCTGCTCTCCTTGCTCAGCATTTGATGGTGTCCCTTCCCCATTCAAACCCACCCCCCAGATGCTCATCATCACCACATAAAATTTGTCCCATGTCAGAACTTCTTTCCCCTAGCATTTATCCCAACTGTCAAGCTTTGCACTGGCCTACCCCTCCCAATCCATCACCCTGTCCATCTGTTTGTCACACTGCTCTACAACCACTCCAAGTGTCTTTCCCCCCACAGAGCTCATGCCAGACATGCACGTGTCTTTTAAAGACACTTTCAAAGCCCTGTGACAAGCAGTGACTACAAGGGGCTTGTACCCATCCCATAAGGCTCTTCTTACAAATTAAGGAATAAAATACGCTTCAAGATGTGCAACTGCTCTCCACGTGGAAGCCACCCCTTTAGATTCCACCCTCCTGGCAGGAAAGCACTGAAGCCCCACACCCTTTGCAGCTTTTTCAGGCAGCAAATAGGTACCTAAGTCACCAAAATGATGTACAAGGCAGAGGGAAAGCTCCAAAACAGACACAAACCAGCTTATTTCCCATTCAATAAATGTCAATATTGTACTTTTTAGGTAGGAGTAGCCTCTCATACCTTCTGAAGAAAAAAACGAAACCAAACAAAACCCAAACATGGCATTTAACGATATGAGAATAGCTGCTATAATGCACTCCTTTGTTCTTGAATAGGGTTTCCTGAAATACAAACTGTGCTGCCCCTCCAAAGTCCATCCTCAGGTTGTTCATGCAGCAGGCTGTCATTCTAGCAGAAGGAAATTCATCCACACTGGTCCACACACCCCATCACTGTTCTAAAAGGTGACCACAGTTACTTACTCATGCAAAATAAAGCAACAAGATAATTACTTATCAAATGATAATGTAAGGACTGGACAATGAGCTTTCTAGCTCTCTGGCTTCCAAGACTGGAAAATTTTTGCTCTGGGATCTCCAGGTTTTCAGCCTTTCAGAGCACATGCTTGATTTTCCTAGAACACAGCAGATCTGAAACAACAATAAATCTTTTTTTTCTCCTTGTTGCAAACATGCCTGAAATAATAACCAGTGGAAGTAAACTATCCCTACTGGACCATTTTTGAATGCACATTCCTCGAGCGTAGCCTTTAGCACACTGAGAATTACACAACTGAAAACTCTTAAGTCATCTTTTAAAGGAATAAATTATCTGGAGTTAATAATAGTGAGCAAACAACACAGAAAATGCAGAACAAGCTACTGTACTGAAACAGTTGCTTTCATAGTACATAAAGGAACTCCTTTTTTCTAATGTAAACACCACTGGCACAAAACATCTTTTTTGTAGTGCCAGAAGAATACAAAATTCAGTGGCCTGTCTATGAAACCAACTTTGTCATTAAAGTTGTCCTTAACTGCGGGGTCAAACAAAAATGTAGTTCTTCAGTTCATTGTGAGGACTGAGGCAGCAAAGGTGGAAAAAAGAGACCAAGTTCCTTTCTATTAGGCAACCAGTGCTGCCTGTGCTTAAGGAGGTGACACCGAGCCAGATGCACAACTGGTACAGGCTGAGACCAAGACTGCAAATCCCCAAAATCAGTGGGGGTTACAGGTGTGCAGCATCCTGAAAAAAACAGTGCTTTTCAAGCCATCAAGCATGAGGAAGTTTCAAAAGCATCCCAGTAGTTCTAAGCACAGGAAAGCAAACTGTGTCATCCATATTTCACTCTTCAGGAAAACTTGTGCTTGAAACAATGGACTCTTGGGGATCCCTTTTAACAGCTTCTTAAAGGGAGATCTTAAAGTCTGCTTCACAACTAAACTAATACAATCAGCTGTTCCCAAGGTTGATATAACATTGGTCATCTCTTTTGACTCAACTGCTCACACCTTTCAAATATATGCAGATTATACTCATATGCAATTGCTTGGGAAACAGTTGCTAGAAATAAACTGTTTTCATAAATCAGTTCACTCAATATCTACATAATTTTTGGTTTTGTCCCCAAAATTGCAGAACTGCAGAGAATTTCAAAGCAATTCTGAAAACTGTAAAATGTGTAAGAAACAGACATTACCTTTTATCTAGAGGAAGCCCCAATACACAGAGCAGCTATCCTTTTGCAGCATAAAACGTCACTCGCAGTTCTCTAGAGCAATTACACCTGAAAAGCACAACACAGGATGTGGCACAGCTATAATCAAATTAATTCCCTCTGCAAGTCATTAAGTACTTTGATTTTCAAACAAAATGAACATTTTCAAGAAACCAGCCATTCCACTGCAAGAGCCATCAAACACCCATTATTAATTGCATAGAATTGCATCACCAAGGCCTTGTTTAAAGCTGACCCCAGCCCAGCCAGTGAAAAGTTCTGCTTTTTTTGCCCACACCATGTCTGCAAGTCTGCTCTAAGCCTCATCCCACAAGTTGCACGAGTCTGTGCCCAAAGCAAACAATAAATTTCATATCTGTTTATGAAGCATAAAAAGAACCCGGAGAAGAAATTGCTACTCAGTCCTTAACAAACAATAACCCCTTCTGTCCTTGGTATGCTGACACAACTTTATAAACACCCCCTTCTTTTTGAGGGAGACCAAAACCAATGCCCTGAGGGCCCAGAGATAATGCCAGAGAAAAGACATGGAAGAAAATAATGGAAGGCTTTCTTCTGTGCCATTTCTACCACATCATTTATGAGGCTTTTTTGAATTAATCAGCTATGTTTGATTAGAATACCAAGACATTAACGAAATAAATGCTAAGTCCCTGGTTCAATTCATTTGATGTATTTTCTTCTGCCCATAAGAAGATTTTAATATAACAGCATGGAGGGTAATTTCCAAGATGTCTCTCCTCTTTCTTCATTCAGTATCTTCTGGCAATCAAACTCTAGTGCCTCACGCCACTAAAAGTTGTATAACATTTCAGGATAGCTGTGTAAATTTTTCAGCATATCACAGTAGGTGTTAGAAAGCTCATTTGGCATAATTTCTCACCTGAAAACGTGAAAATAGGTCACATCAACAAGAAAGTGAGATCCTTACCAAGTGCTCTGTTAAGCACAACATGAGAACATCCAGCCAGAGAACCATGGGCAGTGTGAGTGCAGCTACGAATTATTTAAGGAAAAGCTGCCTGGAGACAGCCACCTCCACACCTCTTTAATGGTGGAAGTGGACACGTGGGCTTGCAGGATTCAAGTCCTTTCTGAGCAACACTCACTTATGACATAGGAACAGAGAGCAAACCCTGAGGCTGCACTAAGTGCTGGGGTTTGGGGGAGCTCAGCCTGTTGTGGGTTAGCAATGCACGAGATCTAGAGCCATTCATATTCTATATTTGTTGATGCACAGATGAAAAGTCAGGACTTTCAAGTGATCTGGTGTAAGTGAAGGTTTCCATATCACAGCTGCTTGCTTTGATAGTACTAACATTAAAAGGCCTAATGAAAAGTTAAGTGAATAATGTTGCATACTGGAAAAAGTCCTCCTTCTGACAAAGTGATTAACTAGAGAGCCTCCACCAGCACTTCTTGGATGCATTCCCAGGAAAACCTCTCATGTTCCTGCTATTCCTCATCCTAGATAAATAAATGAATACAAAACATTACTCAAACATGGAGAAAGTTGTTTTCAGCAATTGATAGGAAGTGTTTTGATAATAGCGTACTTGGTATTAAAAATACACACATCTCAGCATTTACAGCATGTTGCATATTTCTCATGCTGTATTTGTTCTCAGCTTAACAGAGCATTTCAAAGTCATTCAGTTGTGAAAAGCAGATGAATATATGATACTGCAGAAAACCTTACTTTTAAAATACTTCTTTTCCTCTATCAATATTCCTTCATAATAACCTGTGAAGTTTATGAAAAATAATTTAATTTTCAGCAACCAAAGTTTGAAAATATTCAAATTCACACTTCAGTGCTTTTATAGGATATAAACCCTTTTTTTCCATGAAGTATTATATGTGTTACCTGGAAGCACAAGCTGTGTCAACATTCAATCCAAAAGGCAACCGACATCAGTCAGAAGGAAAGGAAACCACACAGACCCCAAGAAATTGCAATTACAGAAACTTGTAGGCTTGTAGGCTGTAAAAGCTGTACAAGATGAAAACAGAGGAGGGAGTGAGACACAGAAAAAAGAATTTAATGGGAAATGAAAGAGGAAAGACTACAGCAAAGGAGAAGAAAGAAGAGAACACTTAGAAGAAAGGAGAGTTCTGGCAATTTAAAAGCAGAATGCCTTCCAGGAGAGATGTTGAAAATTTGGCATCACAACTTGAAAGAAGAGCCCCAGTGGGACTGAGACTGGGAGGAAAGGCAAAGAGACAAGGAGAGATGAGCTGTAGTGTTGGCTGGCCACAACACACAGACCTTCCCAGACACGAGCTGTCACGACTAGCAGGCAATGCAGATTAATACAGCTCCCAGTTTGTGGGGTGAAAGCACTGGCAGTTCTTACAGAAGAATCTAAATTAGGTTAGGAGGCTTTAATTATGATTATATCTCTAATTTCAGAACTCTAACAATGCTCTAGGTCTATTTGAAGATGATATTTGATGGTCCTGCTCTTGTTCTGGTGCAACTGTTACTGTGTTCTCTCCCCACCTCTTGCTCTGCTGTGCATCGCTGGCACAGCCAGACTAGGCACATGCAGAGTCTCCAAGGTGCCATTAACCCATCTGACAAACTGGAATTGAAGATTCCTGCCTGCACTGAGTGAACTAGTGGGTACTTTGGCCTGCCAAAATGCTCAGCAAATTAGCAATGGGTTCTCAGAAGTGGCAACTGAAAAGGCAGACAGCACTGGGATTTGGGTTCCTTTACCAGAAAATTTAAACATTCAAACCCCAGAGTCCATAATGTACCTAAGAGTGATGAAGCTGAATGGCCAGGGATAAATCTGTGGGATTGTGGTACTAGCTAGCTTCATGTGGTTCTGCACAGGTATGCTGAGCTATCTAAGGTGTGCAGAGCTGCAGGCAAGTCTTCTCCTAAACACAGATGCCAGGTTTGGTCCTGCTGGTAGCCCTCCTCCCTCTCGCTGGTGTTTCTGTTCTGTTGCTGGCAGTGTGCTCAAAGCAACCTCACTTTAAAATGCACTGTTCCTGCACAGTTTTATGGGCTGTGCTGAGGGTGTTTCTGCTGAGCATTTTGCTCTGTGGATCAGACAATGATGCCATGTGTTGTATGGATGCCTTGGAGGATTTTATTCCTCCATAGTATAGTTCAGTAGCCCTTCAGAACATGCTGTTTCTCTCTGCCACAGCAAAATGGTGGGAATTACATCTCCCTCTGTGTTTAGATTGCTGAGGCTCATGAAAACATGGCTGCATTACGAACAGAACATTTCTGTAAATTCACGAGAAAGAATTGTTTTCTTCCTGGCTCCTCTTCAGAGCTCAGTGGTTAACAGGGCCAGGCTGCCTCTTCAGAACACAGGAGATATTAACAGAGCTCTTGGCCATGTAGCACAAGAACTTCTGCCCAATCTGAATCAAGAAACATACTGTCTTTTGCAAGGGAGAGGGAAAGAAACACGATGGTAAAGTCTTACTTGGCTCTTTTCAGTCGAGCTGACAAGCTGTTGTAGGTTGAGTGACTGTAGGCTTAACAAGTTGGCAGGAAAAGAACAGTGTTTTCCAAGCTGGTCTCTGTAGCCAAGTCTGATGGGTAGCATAACAGACTGTATAGCCTCCAGTCAGAATAAAATCCATAAAATTAGAAAAACCACAACAAACCACAGCATGCAGTCATCAAATCTATTCATATGTTCAGGACTGGCTGCATAATCAAAGGAAAATTACTTCATTGGGCTCACAGCCCAATAACAAGCTTGAAAGGGTGAGACTTTATTTCTTAGATTTTAATTGATGACATCTCCTAACCTCATAAAGCTGATATTCCTTGAACAGTTCATGATGGCTTTTTTGTTTATCATAATCCTGAAAATGTCACAACACAAAGGAAATCCAGAAAAGAAATTATGCTGCCATCATATAGAACCTAGACATTTAAAAAAGAATTTCCTCAACTTTAAACATAACCAACATTTTTTATGGGCAATATTATTTTCCAGTTCACAATGTTTGTCCTGCTTCAACAGGCATCTGTGTTTTAAGCTACATATCCTTTCATCTCACGACTGTTATTTAAGTTTTAATGAATTAGGGTGTTTAGACCACACTTTGACTCCTTGGCTGAGGCAAAATCATTAAGCAAGTGTATTCCTTATGGATACTTCCTGCCTTTCTCCAAGGCTCACTATTGGAAGAACACAGGCACAAAGACAGAGAGAAGGTGCCAAGTAGTCAGGAGAAGTCCAGTCAGGAGAAGTATATCCCACCACTCCTGGGAGATACCTGTCTGCCTTGTTCTTGAGAATCTCCAAAGGAAGACACATCACCCCTTTGAATAGCTGTCTGTTTTGGGAGATCAGCTCCTTCTGACATCAAAATGTCTTTCCTGCAAACTAGGTCTTGTCCTAGCCCTAGGGGACATGGAGAATCAATCGGCACCACCCTTCTTACAGCCAGCTTTATCAAAAGAGAAATCTCAGACCACTTCTTATAAAACAAATCTAAATCCTTCGGTTTTTCTAAATCCCTTAGTGCCCTGACACACTTCTCTGAACTTCTCTTTGTTTGCCTCAAATCTTCCAAAATTATATCAGGCCTGACTCAGTTGTTGGATACAATCATTAGGTTCCATCAGAGACTGCTTCAGCTCCTCTTTCACGTGTTACACGTTTCATCAAACTCTGATGTATGCCTAAATTAGCTACCTATTCTTAAAGCTCTTTTTCAGTATTTAGCTAGAAGTCTAAATTATTGGTTGTCAAATGAAGCTTAAGGATTTAATTATTTGAATGGTGCCAGATCAAATATATTAAAATTAATGTTCACAACATGTAACAGTTCTTAAAATTTGATGCTGGGACCAAAACCAAACTGCTAAACAACAGAAAAAAAATCTTGTTATTATCTCTTAATGAGAACCACTGATTATTTTTTACATTTCATTTGAGAGTCTTCATCTTAATTAATTCTATGTGGCAAAGTGAAATTACTCTGCTTGATGAGGATCATTCTGACTCCGAAATACACTTATTGAATGAAATTAAAGCATGGTGCTAATCAGGCAAATGAGCATGTGTTGCCAACCAAACATACAAACCCCAACAATGAGATAATGACAGGTATGGTGACAGACACAAAGCACTGCTACTTAAAGAGAGTACAAAGCTTTGAGCTTCCCTAAGAGAAGGAGCAACGTAGATGTAAAGCTCTACATTCTTCAGGAAGAACATATTTTCCTTTTTAAATTGTGTTTGGTTTCTACCTCAAAATTAAAGCAACATCTGTATTGCAAAGGGACTAAAGATTGATCAAGTAGTGGACTGCCAAGCTCTACCAGAGCACAGGCCTCTGTTAATGAGAGCAGTTTTCCAGTAATGCCCACTAATGTTTCCCAAGTTTTGGCATATCCATCCAGCAGGTTATTTCAAAACAAATAAAAAAATCCGGATTCAATACCATCTTCCAAGTGACTTTCACTAAATCAGGATATATTTGTTAGATCTTGAGTCAAGGCAGTCCTGTGGATGTGTGTTATGGGAAAAGCCTGGCACAGGTAAGCAGAGCCAGCAAAGCTTGCATGCTGATGTGGTGATAATTTCTGAATTAGCTTCAAAAGCTTTGTTTTGCTCAATGACAAGTAAGATGATTAACACCAGAACTATTTGCTTTCATTTGCATAGAACACATGGTTCCCTGGCTGAAATTAAATTTTTCCTGGCAAACCTCTGGCACAAGAAAGGGCTGAAGACAAGACCTGGCAATCCAAATGTGTATCAGGATGCAGGCTGACAGAGGAACTTTGCTCTTTCTGAGAAAAACAGATTTCTGGCCATGGCAGAGATCTCTTTTGTGGGTGTGAGGAGAGGGGAAGATTTCTGTGCGTGCCTGTCCTGGGTGCCCTGGAGCTGAGCCACTGGCTGGGGTGATTATGCAGCCTGTCTGCAGTCACTGTCCTCCTGTTATTTTGGAAAAACACATTTTTAGAGGGATATAGGTATATTCAAGAACTCCAATGGCTTCAATTAATTTCTCACATAGCTTTTCAAAGATGAGACATGAGCACAAGTAAAGGTGCCATGAAGTGGTGTGGATTAAACTCACGAATATATTATTTACTACTTCTGCATAGCAATTACTCATGGGTTTTCCAGGGAGAGGAAGAAAAGTCTGCTTATGTTTCAGAGAAATTAAGTCTTATGCTTCTTCAAATATACAAGAGGAAGTTCACCCAAATGTTTTTCTCCCTGAAGTATCCCCCTTCCTGACATTTCTTCTTTTGCTGGGTTGTCCAAGGGCATAATTAAACCCAGATCTTATCTTCCAGGGACAAACACAAGCTATATGTTAGAAAAGAAAGTAGTTGGGGAACTAGAACAGTTGTTTGCATCGTATTATTGTCTGGATCCTTGAAGCTTTATTACTTGTCTTTTGAGGAATGCACTGAAGTATAGAATAATAAAGTGTATTATTGGTATTAATCTTCCTACTCTGAAGAGATGGGAGTCTATAATAAGCCACACACAAGAAGAGAGAAAAGGGAGGCAGACTTGCCTGTTATTTAAATTTTCATTCAGCTCAGCAGTCTCTTTTGCAGAATAATTTAGACCTGTATTTTTCACCAGTGAGAGCCTGCACTCTTGGGTCTGCAGCTGAAATTCAGAGGAGGTGTCAACAGAGACACATAAACTACTTGTTTAGGTAGTTCAGATACTTGGCTAATTGTGCTGATATCTACACTAGCAGTTCTGCACAGGAAAAAATCATATCTTGTCATTCCATGAGTGCATTTTTATTTGTAGGCACCAGTTGGCTGTAAAAGTATAAATTTAATTACATTTTTTTCTTTTTGTAATGGGGCACATAACCTAAAAAGGATACATTCCAACACAGGTGTAACTTTCAATTACATACTCCAGCTTACCCGACCTCTCAACAATTAACACTGAACTGCATTTGCCATTTTTCAGCATGGAATCATTTATACAGATAAAGTCTGAAAACTTTGGTATTTTAAACAGATCACTTTTGCTGTAGGACTGAATTGACTCACATTATAATGGCATTTTTATTACTACTGCCTCATTTATTTTCAAAATTGAAATTTTAGCATCCAGTGTTTAGAAAGCTTATCTGTTTTCACCTACCAGTGATGCAGGGGCATTTTGTCACACTGTGGTGCACATTTCAGGAGCTCACACTCATTCCACTGTCATTCAATGATGAGCATGGCTCACTCTGCCATTTTTGAATACAATTAAGTACATTTTGAATCTGGAGAGTGGAATTTATTGTTGCCAACACATCTCAGTTTTCTCTGACATCTAATCTGGACATACATTGATTTTTGTGGCTGTCTTAACACTCCCCTCCCTCCCCCGCCCCCGTTTCTAAATGCAACTACTAAGAGATATGATTGTAACATTGAAGATAAAAAGAGGGTGTAGAGACACAACATATCATCTTGGTATTTAGTATAACATGTATTTTACAAGAGCTGCATTTATACCCAGCACTGATTAACTCTGCCACTCTGCTAAGCTCTTCACTAAATACAATGTTCCACACAACCAGCACTCCTTGGAGATGTATTATTGGAGCAGATTCTTTCCCCTCAGCAATGCCTTAGAAAACTAAATATAGATGCCTAAAATGAAACCTAGTCATGAATTGCAAGTGTAACACAAACCAGCATTAAAGCCAGTCAGAGTTCTGGGCCCTCAAGAATTCAGGATACTTTATATAAACCATCACAGACAAGAATCATATTACTAATTAGCAACTGGCCAAAATAAACAGGGATGAAGAATACTGTCGAGCTAAAATAAGAGTCCTTATGCAAAATGCATGCCAAACCTTTTCTTGAATTTTTGAAGTTCAGTTGACCAATAATTTCTATGCTCATTCTGATTCCCTCTTTCTTGCAGGACTAGTAAATGTGAGGTATTTTCCAAGCTTCTGGGTAAATGAGTCTACTTTTCCTTTTATTTTTCAGAGAGAGAACAGCTGTAAATCAGCTGGGTGAAGCTCTGCAGTGTCTTTGCACAGTGGCCTCTCCTAAAACTCCTCAAAGTTGTCCTCCTGTGCCAGTTCTACTGGCACATAAAAGAGGCAGTCACACAACCTACCAGAAGCACTTCTGTTCAACAGGAGAATGAACTTTTTTTTTCAATGCCACCTCTTCTATATACACCTCTGCTTTGTATTCTTAAGAGCAGACAACTCTTCAATAAAAGGATTTAGTCCTGCATCCTCCTGAGGGCACAGCAGGCTCTTCCTGGCCAGAGGGGCCGAGAATCCTGTTCTCCAACCAATGCCTGCTCTCAGATGTAGAACACTGTGCTTAAAGCTTTTGCTTTAATGCAAAGTTAAACCTCTCCTTTCCAGTCTTTCACTCTGGGGAATAAAGGGAGGTTGGAATTGCAAATTCTTAACTCACTGCCATGTTAAACCTAAGCCCTCTCCAACAGTTTACTTCCATCTTTTCACACTTTTTATGCCGTTCCTCTCCACACAAACCCACATTTCCCTTGACTTCCATTTACCCCTGGGAATCTTTCAGGAGATGCAATCAGTGCCAAAACATCATAACCCACATCCCTTTCTCTCAGGAGCAGAGAAACAATGATGCTCTGGAGTTAGGGCTAAACATGCAAAGACACAAAGACCTCCTGCACTGCTGTCACTGGTGGGGCAGCTCTGGCAGCACACTTTGGATGAGCTGCTATGCCAAGAAGCCTCTTTTATACCTTTTAAAGGCCATTATGAAACTGCCTAAGGTGCAGGATACCAGCAAAAGACCCAGAGTACCTTTCACATGCAAATGTAAGAATAGGAAAAGCTACATCTGGAGGCAAAGAGTCAGACAGAAATGTAAAAGCCAAACCTTGGCAAATACAGCCAAAAGCAGTGTGTGCCTGGCTCCAAGCACCCAAACTGAAGCTTTCTTGGCCCAAGAGATAACCAGTCCTGGGGAGACAACATGGAACTGTTTTAATGTCAGAAAAAAAATCCTTTTTGCAACACAGCTATCTTGTCAAGAAAATTGTTGTGGTATGGAAGATGGATCATATGAAAGATGAGCAACAGCCCACAGACAGCCTATGGCCTTCAAGGTTTTACCATAACACACTGGTCTTTGCCAAGTGGAGGAGGAAAAATGCCAGCAAAAATAGTTTTTCCTCTCAGGATGAGACCAATTACACTCACTTTGTTCCAGGCCAACAGCTTCTGGTTTCCCCCAAGTTCTGACTCAGGGCTGCAGGGGTCACTGCCTCTTAGAGATGCTTTTCTTACAGCCTGCTCCTCCAAGTTTCTGGCCAGAAGAGCACTGTGGCAGGTAATGCCCAGTGTGACCCTGAGTGGGTTTTGGCATTCAGTCAATCAATCAATGCATCCATCCATCCCTCCAGTGTGATGTTTCTGTTCTGGTGAGCAAACCCTATAAAGCTGTGAGCCTTGTTTCTGGCAGTTTGCATCTTCTTTTTGCACCAGTACCATGGTTAGACTGGGTGACACAGCCTCAGTTTAAACACCACTTGTTTATACGCATCCTGCTGTTTCTCCAGGCAAGATTAGGCACATATAATCCTTCCTCAAAACAGGAGCTGCACTAAATATTATAGTATTTAGAACATAAATAGGAAGGAAGCATGCTTTAGGATTACTGTGGTACAGTATATAGCCCAATTAGAGCACTATATTCTTTTGAATTCATATGATTTTTTTTTTTTATAAAGTACTTTTCAGGATATTTGAGTCACCTAAACAAGCTAGGTAAAAAACTGACTTGAAAACATTTGGATCCGGATATCTACAACACACATTACATTACACTCTTTTCTAGTTAAGAATATGCAACAGCTGATACAAATCAACAAAGCTTCCTTGATTTCAGTGCAGTGGTGCCAATTCATAATGCACAAGGATTTAGCTGTACTGCTCCAGCTAAAAATCAAAATTTTTATTCAAGCTGTCCAAATATACTTTTGACTCGCATTTAAGAAAGAAGAAGAGAGAGACAGACTTGTTTTGATCAGACTAATCAACAAGAGGTGCCTCTTCCTTTCCCAGAAAGGCACATTTGTACAGTACTGACAACCCTCCAAGTCCCACCTTTCTCTCAAAGGAGTAACATGGAATAACCTCATCCTACTTGCACAGCATTCCTTTCTCTCTTCAGTTCACTCCCACACCTCAAATATTTCCTTTTGATGCCTCAGGACACTCAAGAACACAAGCTTTAGGAAAGGGGTCCGTCACCTGTGACCTTTAGAAGGAACTCACTCAGAAAGACAGAAAAAAATACCAGCAGGCAGCAAAAGCTTTGTAGGTAATTTGGTGTAAGAAGCAAACCAGGTACTTACTGGTGCTCAGTGTCCTTGTTTCACACGCAGAGCTGGGTGCAGGTGTGCACAAATCCTGCCTCCAAGCTGTACAGGAGGTCTCATTCTTCCCTGGCTGCTGGGATCCTGTAACAAAAACTTCTTACTGTTACCCTGCAGAACATTTCTGACTGCTGACTTTTCTGATTCACAAGGCTGTGAGAAGAGCTGGACTGCTGAGGATGGTGAACATGAGCTCCTTCTCTGCCATGACCAAAGCACATTCATGCATTTGACACGGTTATACACAAACTTCACTTCAGAATAAGGTGCTACTTCTGTCATTTTGTAAACACAGGTATAATTCCAGAAAACAAAAGGTGATTAAGTCTTTCTTCAGTCTCAACACGAAAGTCTGAGTTCTGGGTTGGGCACCTGGTAATGTTGTCTCTGTGCTACCAGGCAGACAGATCACAGATCACATACCCAAGAGAAAAGACATTTACCCACTTCTTTCTTTAAAGAAAGAAGCATGTAAGAAAATGAACTTGCAAACAACACTTACTTTCTCTTGCTTCACTTTAATTAGATTACCCTCCTTGGGTTTAAAACTTAGCTAAACTATAATAATCTGTATCCACCAGCTACAGGTTTTCGCTATAGAATATAAATGCCACATTTAAATGTTATTAGCATATGAAGTAAATTACTTTTAGGAAGAACTGACTCGAAAGATGCTATGTTTTCATTCTTATAGAAATTTCATTTTATACCCATACACACAATTTTAATTTCCCTGCTCTCTTGTAGCTAGTAAACAAACAAAAACTTTCTGATGTTTCTTTTCCTTCATCTTGTTGGGGGAAAAACAAAAGACCACAACAAAAACCATCAAACACTCCAGATTGTTACGTTACTTCCACACTTCAAGCCCAGGCTATTAAATTAACAATAATTACTATCTGATTACCACTGCAATTAATGGGAAGGAATCCCATATCAATGAACTATGAATCAGGCAATGAAGCCAGCTTTCCCATTTGTTACAAAGTCTGAATTACTAAAGAGCTGATTAATGCTGCACAGAAAGATGCCCAAACCAAACCCTGATATTTCCACTGGACACAAACAACGGGAAATATGAGATACATGGCATTTCTACTTTTAATTTTCCACCTGAATCCTGTATTAAGACAAAATATTATTATTCAACATCTAAAACAACTGGAAGTGAGATCATTCAAATCCAGAATTTGCTGGGAGAAAATGGAGAAGACTTGATGGAAAAACCCAGAATCTTTAGATTCGTTTTTCCCTTGAATACACTGCCAGATGAGACAGTCTCATCAATCCTGCAACACAGCCTGACATGTTAATTAACAGTTATGAGGATATGAAGTATTCATCTACTGTCCTTGCACTTTCAGTGGAAAGCAGACAAATTTTATCTGTAATTTCCCCTAGAAACTGAGAGCTTCCCTTCCCGATGTGCTCTTGGAACAAGTGCAAAGCAAATATCAAAAAAAGCAACTCCTCAAATATAAAAAATACACTCCATTCAAGTGACTCGAACAATTTCACTGTCTACAGTCATTTGAAGACTCAATCCTGAGCTGCAATTGAAGGGAGGAAAAAAAGAAGATCTTGAAAAATAAGTTGGCCTTACCAAACTCTGCCTCAAGATCTGTGAATACACAGCTGTCCCTGACCTCAAGTCAACACTACATAAACCTGCCACTGTTCTCTGCTCCTGAGTCATCAAAATAGGAATTCCTCCAAAGACATAGATGACTTGTTTCTCAAAAAAGTTCTTTCAATAGCAAGCATACACTTAATTTACCTGCTGAATCACACCAATCCTTAATCTGAAGAAACATGACCTGATTTCTGTTCTCATTCAGAGGGCAAGATTTACAAAACATCATATTGATGGGTTATCAGGGTGCTTTTGACTGAATACACTTCTTTTTAGCTAACTTCAAACCACTGTGAGCAAAAGAGAAAACAATGGCTGACAACCAAAGCATAGAAAGACATTTTTCAATTTTAAAAATAAACTTATCTCCTGACAAGTGTGTAAGACTTGGAGTTTTGGGCAGATCGTTTTTACACAGAGATTCTGTTTCTCGTGATATTTTCAGTCAACTTCTCCAGCTTCCCATCCCATACATATAAATCAGACACACACTTTCTTAATTATTGCAGGGAGTGGCATTATAAATCTCTGCTTTTCCCAAGATCTACAACCTCATAAAATTAAAATAATGTGCATCATCTCTCTTGCATAGCTTCTGGCATATCATTTTCACCCTCCTTCCAGCATAATTGAATACTCCGTGGGATATTTGTAGTAATAGTCATCAGTCTCTCTAATGAAAGAAGTCTGGAAAAAATATGGCAGTTTAACTATCAGATGCTATTTCATAAAAATAAATGTTAATGTTTTCCAAGTACATATGATGTTCTTAATATTATTAAACTTGGGATATGTTGGTGAAAGCATTTGTATATTGGGCCATCAGAACTGGAGCTAAAACTATCTGGAGAAAATAGGAGTAATTTACAGTGAAGTCTGTGCCACTTCCCTATCACCAGTGGACCCAAATAAGGGACAGCGTGGAAAAAAAGGTGCTCTCAGGTGAGTTACCAGTGCCCCTTTTTATAGCCTAATAAACCCACACTGTAACTCCATAGGCACATAACCTCTGAATATCAGGTGGTATTTAATTACACAAGCAGCCCCACTGATTTAAGTCATATTTAACAGGGGTAAGAGTCTATTCCTCATGGACAAAATTTAGAAACCTAGAAGTTAACTTCCTTTCCTATTTTAGTTCTTGGTTACCCTTTTATTGATTTGCTTATTGGTTTCCCATAACAAACGCAGATGCATTCTGCTTAACTTTCCATCTCAGAGCTGCTATCATCTCAGTTTAAGTTTCTATTTGAGTACAAGCACTATTTTTATAGAGTTGCTCCTATCACAGAAACCATAGAAAAAAAGCTGCTTACCAAATGTGGCAATAAGCACTAAAGATAAATCTTGGGTGTTAAGATAAACACAGTGCAATATAAGTTTGATTGCCATTGACTGGAGATGCTACCACGCAGAATTACTCTAAATTCTGCAGAGTAATTCAATCTTGAACAAAAGAACAAAGAAACAAAAGAAACTCTTTGCATAGCTAACTGACTTCTGAGAGGCCAGTTCTAATGAACGTGCTCCCTGGGAGAGCAAAGCACCACAACAGACCCAGCTCTGAAATTTCCAAAACCCCGATCCAAGCCATGCTTTAGAAATACATTGCCAGTAAAACTGTTCCTTTGAAGAACTCAGCTTTGATTTTCACCAAAATTCTTATTACTCCAGAAGCCTCTCTTCTTACCTCCTACTTTTACTGTAGCTACCCATCATGTTCATTACCCAGTGTATTTGATCAGCAAATCACCATGCTCAGTAGAGATGCATTAGAAATTAAGGTAACAGGACACTCATTTTTCCAAGAGCTTCTCCATGACAAATATTGTATTTAATAAAATGATTCCACAGCCTGACCTGGAATTTTATGCTCCCTCTGAGCATGACATATCTTGCACCTATGAAGTCAATCAAATGCCAATGTTATTTTTGCTTTTATTACCCAGGGCCAGTAGAGCAGTTTCAGTAAAAATAATTTATACCAACTGTTTCCAGTTAATGGAAATTCAGAGTCTTCAGACAGTGTTTTTTATTTCTGGTGCTTGAATTCTCAAAGAAATAGTGAAGTATAATTGATACCATATGCTTTTTATTGTTTTCCACATGAAAGAATCACAATTTCCAGTGGATCATCGAATTCTGCTGTGGCACTGTGCCAAATCATCAAACACCAAGGTCACATGTGATGAAGGTACAGTGTTCAAAGCAGGAATAGCATGTATCATATCTTGGAATTGAAGGTTTATTTCAGTTTGTCAGAGTACACTCAGACAAGAAATTTTTGGGGGTTTTCTGCAGTCTACAAAGCATCTCCTTGTAAATTATGGGCACAAGCCCAAGAAAATGTGCAAATATTCATCACCAAACAATAGGATTACAAAACACTATCAGTTCAAAACATACATTACAGTAAAGCCAAGCCAGTGTTTCAGACACTTTAGAAATGTTAATAACCATCAAATATGAAATTAACTGCACCTACCATAGTTCAGGAGTATCACTGACACAGAAAAATAATCTCTTTGTCCCACAGTTGGCCTGCAGAAGCATCTTGTTTGCTGATTGTTTTGAGTATTAATATAATCTTCTTTACTTGTCTGCTTCAAAAATCACAGCTAAAGGGATATTTTTAGAAAATCCTGCAAATCTTTCTGCTTTGGGGAAAAAAAGCACTTTTCACTTTGTGTGCAAGTCTACAGCAGGCTGAGTAACTAAATCTTTTTAACATTTTCATCTGATTTTGTGACACGACTTCCCACCTTTACTTCTGCTCTATCATGCCAAGCTGAGAACTTCTGCAAAGAGAATTTCACCTTCACGACACATCTTACACAATGGATAAAATAGACACACATCCAAGAGCTACAATTCCAGAAGCAAGGGACAATAAAAAAACCAGGGTTTGGGACTACTTAAAAAGTCATGGCAGTGCTTTTAGCTTGGTCAAGTCTTCAGAAATGGGGAGACACCTTCCTTTCTCTCAAAGTTTGTTCTTCACATCATAAAAGGAAAAACATAACACAGGGAATGACCAAGCACTAGGAATAAATCTGGAGTTATAAAACCTGAACTGCTCACAGGGGTACTGCACATGCATTTGTCATCAGCACAGAAACTTCTCTTTTTCATCTCATATACAAAATCTTTTCTAAAATAATGCACATATCCCCAAAACAGTTCACCAGAGGCTGATGAATTAAAACTTCTATGCAAAAATTCATGATGCTAGTATTACCAAAAGAAGTTCAATTGGCATATTTTATCCAATGGTAGGATTTTTGTAGAGAAGCAGGAACCCAGGCAGATTTTCTCTACTTCTCAGGCAGGAAATTTAATTTTTCACCTTCAGGAAGGGTTTCAGTTGCAAAGATTTTGAAGGAACATACTGACAGTACAACCCAAACTGAGGGTTTTAAAGAGAGGAAATACTGAATTTATGGCAGGGACTATGCTATAATCCACTATCTTAGTCTTTATCAGAGACAGAACAGACATCACCCCGGGGCTTGAATGACTCTGGGGACAATCTAAAAATCTGTCACCATGGCTCCTCCAGGTCACAGATGAACTGATGGAAATAGCAACCCTTCCTAAAAACATGAGCAGGAGAAGAACTCCGAGGAAGAGTCTCCTTAGTTCTTTCTGCACAAAGGATACAAAATGGCAACCTTGCTGTTCTAAAGTACTCCTTACTGTTGGCCTCTCGGGATACTCTCTCGTTCCTAAATAAATTAGCCATGAAGTTCATTTCTGAAAACATCTCAGTTTCTGGAATCTGCTGGCAGAAGAGCCACAGCTACACAACAGAACAAGGCCCCTAGCATTTCCCACAATAAAATGAAAACTTACACACCTTAGCAACATTACTTTTTCCTTTCACATGATGGTCAAGGCAGGAAGGAGAATGCTTCATTTTCTTCTTGAGGGAGCAGAAAAATTGCCAAAAATTCTTTTTCTGATGAAAGAATCAGAGATTTATCCACTTGTCACCTCTACAGAACAGTACCCTTTGTAAGATGAGATGCAAAAATAATAGTAGTTATGCATATGAGATGCAAATCAAATATACCTATAAATTTTACCTATCAAATATGTACAAATATAAATCGAGTGCTAATACCAACCTACTAAGATTTTACATGCAAGAAGAAATTTTATATTTGTCTCTGTTTTCTTTTAATTGGTTATGAATGCAGTATTACCCTTGCAGCTATTGTATTTTTCTTCTCCTAATCTATTTTACTCTTTTAAATTTTGTTTTTAAATTACACATTCTTGGGTATCTGCCTAAGGGAATTTGGACAGTCTAAAAGAAAGGGGATGCTTAGGTCTATCTCAGCAAGGGGAAATAAGATGTGGTTTTCCTGGAAATTGCTTTAGAGAAAATAAAAGGATTGGGGAGGAATCTGAGGTATTAAAACCCATGTAAGTCCAGCTCCCTGTTGTGAATTCAGCAGCAGTTTACAGCCAGTTTTGATCTGTGTCTTGCCCTCATTTTCTAAAAGTAATTTGTATTTATGTTAAACACATACCAACTTCCCCCTGTAAAAATGTTTAGACCTCTCACAAATGAGTGTCTATGTAAATACTGTTAGATAAACAATACTCATAGAAGTCAAGACACTATAACAAATAACTGGAGCTGATGACTACAGCCATGAAATGCTTCTGCCAGGGGCAAATAAATTAATAACCTTGCTGTTGTACTGTAGCATCTCTTATGCAAAATGCTTGTCTTTACTATTTATTTAGACACGTGCAATGAGACATGAAGCCATGGTTTCTGTAAAATCCCCTGGAGGCAGCTTATAGAGCCAACATATTCGGGTCTGGGGTTTGGTTTTGATGTTGTATTCAGTAACAATACCCTTCGTATGCATTTTCCAGCTCTACATATATAAGATTAGAAGCAAAACAGCTCAATTCTCCAGCAGAAATTTTACTACTTGGCTTGAGAGATGGCAAGACATTCATTAGTTTACTGCCACTACTATATCCTGCCCCCTTGAAAATTTTATTTGAGGGAAACACTAGCAGCAGTATGGGCTGATGATGAGTGCATTCCACTCCTTGAGGTGTACCCTGAGAACGTACTATGCTGAATTTACTTCAAGCCATAGGTGTATACCCTTTGTTTCTATGTATTGTTATATATGTCCCACAGATCATATTCCCTCCTGTCACACAGAGTCCATCTGGAAATGCTTCCAGTTGCACACAGTTCCCATCTCTTTGTTGAATATATTCCACAGAATGGCCAAGACAAATGGGAGGAAGTGCAAACTTTTAAAAATAAACAAACGAAGTGCAAGACAGTTCTCAGCTTTGCTCCACTTGTTCAACCCCAGCTACACAACTGAATTAACAACATTTCTGCCAGACATCTGAGAAATCTCTGTCTGCTCATTTACTCCTGTTTACAGTGGAATATTTAACAGGCTATCAGTTCTGTGGAAAGGGCAATGCAATTTCACCTCGTTACTGCTGCACATCCATCGTGGTCAACTCCTTTCCTTGCGTTGCTTCGCAGCCTTTAACAGATCTGGACTTTGGGGCCAAGAGCACAAATGCAATTATCCAATCTCTGCAGTTACTTCACACTCCCCTGTGAGAATATCCTGAGCCATCTGCTGTCAGCACCAGCAGGCCAGCAGTCCCTGGAAGCATGTAAATTAGCCCAGGGTCAAAGAACACAAAAATCTCTTTCCCCAAACGTTGGTCACTATATGGCCTTGCAAGTCACGGCTCTCACAATCCCATCCCAAACACACTCCATGCCCACATCTCTTCACAGGAGCTGCATGGTTCCAAGATATCAGGCTTTTTACTTGAACTTTTTTTCAGAGTTCTCACCATGGGTCAGTGCAGGTAACGAGTGAATGTACTGTCCATTTTTAAAAGGTGTGTGTTTCCCTGCTGAACTCTGCTTAATTCACTTGAACACAATTAAGCACATGGAAGAGACAGCCCATGTGAGAATGAAGGAATGATTCCCTGAGGTTGTCACCACTGCTAACAGATGGAGCAGAGCTGTCACCAAAGTAAGTGAGACTCTAATCCCAGCTGGGAGCCCAGGAATTCCCCAAACTTCCTTATCCAGGAGACAGGTGATGAACTAGTTCCTCACTTGCCAGCTTAGCCACACTATAGGGAAGATAATCCTGACAGCTTTTGCATTAAACAGCCCCAAGCTTCAGGCAGATACAAATGGCTTAGTAAGTCTAATCAAGGACCTACAGTTGGGACTAGAGGTGGTCGGAGGTGGATTTGGGATTTATTACAATTTTTTTCCTGAAAAAGGTAACATTCACTGCCCCAGTGGTTAATGAAAAAAGACCTTGGTGCCAGAGTGTGCCCTGTTCACTTTAGTAAGCAGAGCACCAGTTTGGAACTTGGGAACACTGCCCTGTGACAAAGGGACTTGCACCCTTCTCCAGGAATTCTCTGCTTGGCTTAGGGCAACGTATATTGTCAATGAAAAATACATCAAAATGCCACAGGTTCCCTCTGGAATGAGACAGGATTAGAATATTATACTAGAATACCAACAGAGAAGATCAAATTCCATTTTGGCACCCAGAGCCAAACTCTGCAACACTATCAGAGTTTTTGGCATTCTTTCAGCTTATTTAGACAGTAGCACTGACTCTGCAATTACATTTTTCAGTATGGCAAAGTAGTCATTATCTCTCCCTCTTTTATTCATATTTGTCACAGCAACTTCCAATCAAGCACAGAAACTTTATACAAGATAAATGTGACTGAGCAAATCTGAAACTCAGCATCACTTATTCTTCCCTTTCAAAACAGCAGATAAAGACAAAAAATGTTCCTGGAAGATTAACTTGATTAATAAAAACATCTGCAGGCTCAATGCTGAAAAAAAGCAAAACTCCTCCTTTGATCCTTTAACTAGGAACTCTATCAATACAGACTGATAAATGTCCCACTTTTCTAACAAAGTAACATGAAGGAAACAGCTGAGATATAAATTGTTATGTATGCAGAGAATCTAGTTAAAAAATTCAGATAACCTAGAAATGTAATATTGTGTTAATGAGGAACTATGACTGATAAATACTGATGATACTGGAAAGCTGCAGGAGAAATATTTCAACACTGGCACTGTCCAAGCCAATTAGAAAACTCATCTGATTACACTAATCCCAATAATAGGAAACCATATCAGGGATTTGATTTCCAGCTAATAGCTTTCCTAACTAAAACTGAAAAGGTAGGAAAAGCTCAAGGCTGTCAGACTGCACTACAGATTTCCATCGATGCACAGGAAGGTCAAACGGGTTTCATAAGCCAGGTGCTAAAAGCAGTGTTCAAGGAATAACTCAGTTCATGCCTGAGCTCTGATCACCTGAATACTCTTCAGAATCCTCTCCCAGGTTTACAAAAAGCACTGAACAGCCCTTATAACATCTTGTAGCTGTTCTCCAACAAATGCTGCTTGGGACTGACAGCATCTGTAAGACTTGAAATACAGTGCCCTGCTAGAAGAGATGGACATAAATCCTGTCCCTTTAAGGAAAAACCATGAGGGCCCCAAGGATGTTTGCTTCCTCTCCTTTTAACTCCTCTGTGGAGACAGGCACTACTTATACATATTATGTCCATATTTGCCTTTATGCTACAGATAAAATATTGCTAATACGATCTTCAGGTGAGCAGAACAGCTACAATCAATGTCATAGCTACCATGACATGACTGAAAGGAAACCTAAGTATGCTCTCAGGGCTTTTCTGTACTTTACCTGTTCTGGTTCTCTTTGGTGAACTTCCCCCACCAGCATTCTTCATTCATGTATTGTAAAAACTACACCAGCATTTTTTAATCATGCACGATGCTGATTGAGCATACTGTGGAATAAATCACAGCCAAAGATGGATGGCTATAATAGGATAATGTCACAAGAACACAGAAATAAAGAATTCCTGTAGACAAATAACAGAACAGAGTAATTTTCATCTGGTTTGGGGGGATAAGAATCTATGTTCTCACCACGTATTTTATATTTTACCCTTGTTTTCTCTTTTCCCTCCATTCTTGCAACACCAATTGTCAAGCAGTATTTTTTGGTCAGCGTGCACCAGTAACTACATTTCTCCATGTGGAATTCCTGCACACACATTTCCTTAGCAGTTACTGACAGGCTGCTTGTGCACCAAGTACTTCACTTCAACTGTTCCACCTGCTGTCTACAACATTACCAATGACAACATTTTTGAAATGACCCAACTATTATTGCCCAGTCTCTACGTCCATTACACCCAGGAGAGTCTCTCTGAGATCTTTAATAGGAACAGGCTCTGGCCAGCAGAACACTTTTGAAAATCCCATCCTCAGCAACAGTGGGGGAAGGGTAAGCCATCATAATCACATTAAGAAAGATCAGAAACACATAGGCAGTCTGTTAGCCCGGTCTTTTCCAAATCAATACCCCATCCAGCAAAAATGGTAGAGACCAACCTCTGCCCCTTGTGGAGACGATCACAAGAGTGAGGGCAGCATCTCTAAATAAATCCTTATGCACCCTCCACAAAGACTGCACAAGGCAATGCAGAGAACAAAAAGGAGCCACGACAGCACTTTGTTCCATATTCTTCCAGGAATATATTCTCTTTCATTTGAAAATATTCAGGTCTTCTTTACCTTCTCATTACTTGCTCTCAGATCTAGAGGCAACACACAATTATTAATCCGCAGATGTACTCCTATTACAAGAATTTAGGGTTATGACAGAAGACAAACATTGCTGCTATTGCCTGGTTTTCTGCTAATTGTTCCTATGTTCAGGGTTTTTTCTGGCAAAAAAAAGTAAGATTCACACAAACTGTGGAAAATATCCTCTAAACAGCAAAATATCCCATTAGAAATGCAAGGCTTCCTAAGCAGTGATAATGTACAATAGAGCATGGGAGTCACTGGTGTAAGCTGCTCCTGCTGCTGCTATGGAACTGCTTGGAAAATGTTTTTTTCCCCTCTGGCAGGCTGCATTTCTGCTGTGAGCTGAACAGCCAAGTTTGTATAGGGAATTCTACCTGCAGGAAAGGCATGTATCACACAAACCTCAATTTTCTGTCAAAAAACACCCCCAAAAAACTCATCAGGAAACTTTCTCTCATCCTTTGCATGGAGTGCAAGGGGGCTCACTGTGGGTAGGATTCAGTTGAGCAAACAGAGGTGTGCAGTGGCATTTCGGCTGCCCCGGGTCACGTCTCCTTGTCTTCATGAGGCTGACAAATGAGCCAGGACCTCATGCCCTTCTGGGCACGCAGGCCAAAGTGAGCTGTCCTGGGGTATCTTCCAGAGCACAGCAGGGATAAATGCTCAGGAAACCAAATCCCACCCACGGCGCACAACTCGCCAGTAACAGGGCCTGCAGCGTCGGGTCTGTTACAAGCAATTCATCTTCTCTGCTGCCTGGTTTTTGTTTTGCAAACAATCTGACCAGAGCAGGTACAAAAAGATGAAGGAGGAAACTAGGCAGAGAACATAGGCTGAAGTGCAGAGTCCTGAAATACTTAGATAGGGACCCCGAGGCAAGAAATCCTGCCTGCAAGGCTCTCTTTCCCAGGCATCTGCTCCTGCAATTGTCATTCACATTTGCATTTACTTTTTATCTCACCTTGCAGCATGGAGCAGCATCTGAGTGCTGCACAGTGGAAACAGGTGGTGATAATCCCACAGATTTCCTTTAAGATATGATGGGAAATGAAGTTTTCACTGCCTGGCCCACACTACTAATGGCAGAATGTGCAAGAGTAAGGAGGACAGCCGGGCGGGGAGGATCTGCTTCTGATTAGAGGGGAGGAATACTGTGCACTTTGCATGAAGGCTCCAAGACCGATATCATCCTATGCCAATGCTGGCATCTGTCTCTGAATTTTAATCTTACTGATTCCACAGCCACCTAATTCCAGCTGATGTACTTAGGGGCAGCTAAGTACTCTTCTATGTACAGTAATGCTCAGCCATTTTGGAGCCACTGTGCTCTTCCTACACTTGGAAAAAAGTGATTCCAGTGTACAGAAACGTGAATTTATCTCTTTGTTCTTTCTAAGCACAAAGAACAACACTAATGTCTTGAAGATATCAGAAGACGTATTTCCTGAGTTACTTCAGAATGATTTTCTAAGAGCTCACCATGGCTGACAGTCAAAATAAATCAAATTGCAAACAATATTATACACAGGTCCTCAGTTAAACTGCCAGTTGCATCTGAGAAAACAGGCATTACATGCCTATATGCCATAAATTCCCAAAGGATTTCCACTGCTGCTTTGCAGCGGAAGCTCCACTAAACTCAGGAACTTAGAGCCATAAATACAGCAGTGAGGTGCAATTAAACACCTCCCAGTGTAAGCCATGGGTTTTACACCCATTTTGCAGCAGTATAAAACAGTTACATCCAGCACAGGCGAGCCATGAATCAGTTGTTCTGTGCTGCACTGACACTCAGACAACCGGACCTATCCGACAGTCCATGGAATCTCATTTCATTTCTAGGACAGGATAAGGTTTTGTCCCCCCTCCAAGGAAATCCCAGAGGGATTTATGTTCCAGAGTGGACTCCAAAGCAAACACCCAAAGTGATAATGCACTGAACTACTTTCAAACCTGAAAACCACAGCAGCTGAGACTGCACAGCCCTTTCCCAGTTTAAGGTCTGAGCAGTGGGATTGCTAACTCAGGCCAAGAGCTGGGCTCTGCTGCTCCAAGGATCAGTTCTAGTTTATCTACACAAGACTGAGTTGCACCTTATGGCTGTTCCAAGTCAGAGTAAACTTTAAAGAGGTCTTTGCACTCCTTTTCCAGTTACTTTTGCCCTGTGAGTGCAGGCTTCCAAAGAAATTCAAGCAGCAAATGCAGCGGTGTGAATGTCATCAAGCAGCAGGCTCAGTGAGTAGGCATTCTGCTCTCTTCGAGAGATGACCAGCTCAGAGCATGCTCATTTCTAGTAGTGCTAACTAATGTAGAATGACTTTGTGCATTTTAATATAACTGCAAATGGCATCAGAATTCTCACGTGCAACTTCTGATACCTTTCAGGAGGAAAGAACCAGAAAAATTCTGAGTGGTATACGAAACGTGATTTCATTAAATGCCTATCACCAGATGCACAAGTGTAATAAATCTGATAAAGGAAGTAAACAAGAACATAAACTACACCCAGTTATTTGCAATGGTGCCATTAACACTAAATCTCCTCAAGTCTGGACCCTCTTTCTGAGGCTCAAATTGAGTATGTCGTATTCCAAGAGCCTGATGTTTGATGCTACAGCCAGAGAAAGAGAGACATTACCAGCTCCACGTCCTTGTCTGGGCAGAAGGCATTTGAGAGCTTTGATGTGGATACAGAATACACACTGCTCAATCTCATGTCAGTGCCCCAGTTTACTTTGCTTCTGGCTCTACATGCAACACATGTTCAGTTATTAGAGGTTTTCTGCATATTACATCACTGTAGCAAGTGACCTCATGAACTTGTACTGCTAATTCAAAAGGATTAGCGACATTTGCTCAACATTTCTTTGAACTCACTTCTACTAAAGGATGGGCTGTTGAACAGAAGTACATCCTCCTGCAGAAATAATAGCAAATAGGCTTTGGTATCTGTTAAAAACATGTGTATCAGCAGGCAACCTCCTGTTACAAGAGGGAACTACTTTTGATAACGCACAGAACTTTGATCAAACCCATATTCTCTGTTGAAATACATTGACCCCTATTGTCTTATGGAGTTCCAGTGGCTGAGCAGCTTCAGCTTCAATTACTGCAGCATGGCTTTGATAGATCACAGAATCAAGTAGCCACAGTAAATTATTCAGAGTTCTAGATCATAGCTGTTTGCACAGTATTCCCACTGAACTTCAGGATTTAGGGTATTTAGCAGTTTACAAACAAGATTTTTCTGTCTTTTAAAGAAAAATCTACCTTTAATTAGAGGATAAGAAAACCATGCACAGCCTTTTTTTTTTCAGATTTCTAATGTGTTACTTCCCACTGTAACAATCATTTAATATTTTGTTTTCTTGCTCAGATTTGGAAACAGAAAACTATGAGGAGAATGAACTGAGAAGCAGACAAAAAAAGAAATAAAACAGAAAGTGCAGCACAAAACCAATGTCTCTTTTTTCCCTGAAAACTGTCCTATCCTGATTGTTAAGACACTGTCTTTGCTATAATGTCAGAAGCAGAGGTTCATAAAGAACTCAGGGGACCTTCCTCTGCTACTTTGGGTTTCAGAGTCTTGGGTTATAAAGGCAGCTTTCCCAGGGATAAACAACCACAAAACACACTATAAAGGAAGTGACGCACCTGCCTCCCTTTCTCTCTCCTCAGAGGGGCACATTCCAAGCTTAACCAACTTTTTTATTCTAGGCCACTCTTCTGCAAAATAGGACAACCAGAGGGCAATGCTCAGTCCATATAATATATGTGTTGTAAAGGTAAAAAAAAAAAACACCAGAAAATGTACCTTCACAAGCACATGATCTGCTCTATACAATTGTTCTTGGTTTCCAGTTCTTGTTTCTTTCTCCTTCAACTGCAGAGAAGACACTTGTCTTATTATGTGTTTACAGCCCTCAGCTCAGCTGCCAAGGACCTCCAGGCTTTACTGAAATGTAGAAGACAAATAAGATAATGGGACACACACACGTACACATAGGGTCAATCCCAGCAAATCTCTAGATCAAGTACCTCCCCTGAACCAATCAGCCCTTTAACAGACACATGCAGCTTTCACCTATTTGCTGAGTTTGTATAAAAAAACATTTGTTTTATATACAGACAGATGGGTGGTGGTGGTGTGAAAATTAACTAAGTGTCATGTCACTCCCAAGAATCTGACACAAAACTATACAATATACTGTTATCCTATAAATCCAACCCAGGCTGGAAATTGGCCAGTGCTGCACCATTTCAAATACAGTTTGCATACTGTCACATATTTTAAATTTAAGGGTAACAATGTATATAAAAAGCAGACTATTCTCATATGGGGTAAATAAAATAAAGGAAAAATAATTAATGAAACATAGCCAAATCTGAAGTTAAACCAACTCCAAATAAGAAACTCCAGGCAACCATTACTTATGTGGTGTCCTCATTCAATTGAAAAGCCACTGCTGCATCTGTGGCTTGGGGGACAGGGATGGGAGAGCTCTGTTGATCAAATAAGCCACAATAATTAAGGCAAACTTAATACTACATAGTTTATATGAGTAGATATTACAGGCTGAGAGAGTCACTTTAGCCCAGTGGTATACAGCAGTTATATCCATTGTCAAGTGCTTTTTTATCATCTACCCTGAGGTCCTGCTGGCACAAAATACCCAAGGGCAAGCCATGTCTAAAAGGAGACAGATCCTCTGCACCTCTCACCCACTAGAGGGTCACCAAACTAAAGAACATCTCTACTGAAGATTATACGGCCATTAATTTTAATGATAGCACAAGAAACTATAATGAGTGTGTGCCCTGCAATTCTGTTCAGTTGGTAAGAAATTTGAAGTTTCCATCTCCACACTATTTACTGAAACAAGCCAGCACAGCACCCTCCCTTTCTCTTCAGCTAATAGCACCAAGTACAATTCAGAGTGTGGCTGCTCCATCCATCAATAATTCACATGTAGGGCAATATCAATCTGCTGGGTGATACTGAGCAATCTTTTTTGGGTCAGCAATGTCTGTGTCCCTTCTGCTGGGTCACAGAAACAGATCTCCTGCTAATAAAAAGTCAACCCAAGTCTCCTGAACTCCATGCATGCATTAGTTTGTACACCATCCATAGCAAGAGCTGACAGTTTTGTTTTGCAGTTCAGTTTTCTAAATTTAATTCTTATCTGGATGCAATTTCCTTCCAAAAGTTTCTAACAAGATAAGCTTCCTAAAGAAATCTGAGTTTAAAAAGAGCAGAGGACTTTGAAAACTGTTAACAAACATTTCAGAGTTGAATCAGATCACCCACAATCCTCAGGGGAATTTAGCACTTGAAAATGGCAGAACTTATAAGAAATAGCTGCAGACTTTCCTGACTGGCCACTTCCTCCTGAAATCTTGCTGAGTTTTGCAACTTATGCCTTTCTACAGTGATATAAAAACACTGGTGAAGAACACCATTGAAGAGAAATGAGTTTGTCTTGAACGTATCGGTACTGAAACTATAGTTTGATAGAAAATACCAAATAAGTTCTGTAAATGATTGTGTTCCCATGAGTTCACTGGAATATGAGTTTGCCTATCACAAGATGGGACTTACTGCTTTTATCTTTCCAGATACCAACTGGTAAGCAAATTTCCAAGTTACATGCCTGACTGCACGAGGAAGATGGATTTTGAATCACCCTCAGGTCCCAGAGCAGAGCACTCATCCCCTTCTCCACTCAGAAACACAAATGGTGCCACTTGACTTATGCAGAGTGCAGTGTTGTTGGATTTCTAACATCAGACTAACACACTGAGAAATGCAACCACAAAAACCAGCCTTGAACAGGTGAGAAAGAATACACTGAACCTCCCAGATATTCCTTCAGAGGATACAGAAGTTAAATTACTCAAAAAGCTACTCACTGTAGACTTTTCATTGGAATCTAGTTAAAATGTAAACAACCATTGGAAATTCCGTTTGTTTTTCCACTTCCTGTGTTATGCAACATACTCAAGTTACACAAGGTTGTTTTTTCAGCTGGGTCACAACATGGTAGCACATTTGCAGACCAGTGCTGATGTTTCATTAATGATCTCCGTAACAAGAAGATCATTGTTGTCTTTTATGTAAATGCTGGCTAAGTTACAATCACATTAAAATTTACTACATTCTTTTGGATGGCCCAGTATCAGAGAGCAGGTCATGCTTCCTACCAGTAAGGACACTCCAACAATATAGGCTATTTTGAGTGAGTGCCTGGTGATTAAAAAAGCCACACACTTCATGAAGTCTGCCAGCAGAAGAGGAAATCTCAGTTGTTCATGTCAAAACAAGAAGAGAACTTGGTTTGTTAGGTGACACCCTAACTACCCCATATGAAAAACCCCATTTTGTGCAGCTGAAACTCTTCCCAGTCAGGGAGTCTGATCTAACAGCTGACTCAGAAGAGTTTCAAATTCTAACTCTGCCACAGACTTCAGAGCATGGCCAGGCCAGTTCATTATTTCTTTCATCATTTATCGGCCACAAACTGGAAACAGTATTTGCCTTCATTTTTCTTAACTTTTTATCTAAACTGTAAGCTCACTGGTTAGGAATCACTAACTAGTTACACTAGAAAGTGAAAGAGCATCCTCAGGCTGGGAGAGAGAACAAGTAGAAGAGCACTGAGAACACATCAAATAAAACTGCAATTCTTAGAGGAACATTTTCAATTAGACAGTGAAGCTTCATTTCACAAATGTCTCAGCAAATACATTTTCCCAAATGATAGACTTTTAGCATACTAATGAACTATTATCACACCAAGAAAAAAAAAAATCACATTTTACATGGAGTCACAGTTTCAGGTACAAACTGGCAAGAAAATGCTGACAACACATATTAACACCCAAACACTACTCCAAGCTGCAAACAAGGTTTTCAGAACATTTTTTTTTTATTACAGTGTTTAGTACAAATAGAAAAAAAAACATCCACCCAATGCCCTCCTCACATGCAGACTCTGACACTCAGAAAAGCACCATTTATGCAAACTGAGGATGCCTTAGGGAAAATCCACCTCAAGACAGAATCAATAAAGTATCTGTAAAAGGCAATTAAGCTCTTTTTTTTTTTTTTTTTTTAAGAAAACAACTCAAAAGAAACCACAACCTTACTAACCTTCAATAAAATGTCCACAGAGGGCAATTGCCACACAGTGGGCTCCTCTTGGCTGGGTAAAGTGGGCAGCAGAGAAGCAATTCCAGAGGGATAGGACACGTTCTCATCCAACACAATGCCTCCTTCTCTCACCAAAACTTATAGGTCTCATTTGGCTTCTTCTTTTGGTAATACTGAAATATTTAGTAATTACAAATGTAATAAGGAACCAAGTATTCCATTATCTATGTTCCCAGTTTCTGCTTGGACACATAATCACAAGCAGTCAGTCTCAGGTGCTCTTCTGAATGAACCTAACAATGCTGGCTGCCTCTGTTTGTGCAGTTCTGAAAATGTTAGAAAAATGTGACTAAAAAACCCAGCAATTGAGCAGCTCAGTAGAATAAGTATATCTTACTGCAGGTAGCAGTAACAGCTACATTGCATCAAAGTTAAAAATACAGATGGTGTCAAACATACCAGAACACAGCTTTTCCAGGAATCTTGAACTCTGCATAATTACTTATGTTAGAACAAAAAAACCATTCCTGCTTCTACCACTTGCAGTCACATTTTATCCTAGAAATTCCCAGCAGTGCACAGCCACCGCAGAGAGAGTTTGAGCAGGGATCAAGAACTGGCAGGTGCCTCTAGAGAAAGGATGAAAAACACTAGGAAAAATATTGGTTCAAGTTGTGAAATCAGCAGGGAATACACCACTCATTTTGCACTTTTGTTCTTCTGCAAATAGATGAATGCATCTTTCCAGATTTCTTGGAGAAAGATCTAAACCCAGAGAAAGACAGCCAGGAAAGGAAGGGTTGAGAAGGTGACGTGTAACAACAACAATAACCTGAAGGGAAAAGGCAAAGACGGGGAAAAAAAGCTAAGAGGGAAAATGGATTTTGTATCATACCTAATCTACTTCAAGAATTTTATTAAAATAAAAGATTCCGCAGAATTAAGAACACAGTGGTAAAATCTTCCAGGGAAACACTCCTGACATTTGCCAGGACTTTTGCAATGGCTAAAATTCCATTTTCCTCTATTTCACAGGAAAAAACACCTCAACTTAGATGAAAGTACGAGTTCATTCTGCATCTCATTTGCCATACTCCTAGACTCTGAGACAGCCTATCCTAAGGTTATACACCCTACCCTGCAAAGCTCCACGTTTTAACAGTTTCTGCTACAGCAGAAGAACATTCTTGCAGTCTGCTGCTAGCACACTCTCACCAGTTATTCCAGCAGCACCACTGCAATACCTGAGCAATGAGAGTACTGTAAGGAAACAACTCAGGCTCTAGAGGCAATTTGTGTCCAGAAAGCAAATATGGCCCAATGAAAGAAAGAAAAAAAATCTGTCATTTGTGGCCACAGAGGAAGTGCAGTTCTTCGTCAGAAGACCTAAATGGCCAGAGCCACTGCACGGGATTCTAGTGAACAAAACACATGATCCATTAGCAGCTCTTCTGTTTTCCCCTCCTCACTTCTACACTTAGATATCCATTCTGTCCTGCCACTGAATCACTACAGAGGTTTGGGCAAATCAGATGTAACCAGCTTTGTTCACAGAGGCCCTAAATGCAAGTTCCAAACGTTTGGACTATAGGCAAATAGGGCAATTGACTGCCTTGTGCTCCAGTTCCCAGGTCCAGAAAGTGGGAGCAATTCACCCCCTCCTTTCTCAGATGGGGACACCTGTTCTTCTGCAGCCGTAGCAAGGTGAGAAAGCAAGACAAGGAAACAGCCAGAGGGCATATTCAGGAGTAACAGGGATGTGAATACTATCTTGGCCATCGTGGTAATCACAAGGAAATGGCAGCAGATCTAAATCACGACTGGGTGGGAGGTGGCCCTACCCACAAGCATGACAGTCCTAGCAGGTTTTGCTCAGCAGCTCTTTTTGCTGTAACAATATTATTGCACTGAAGTGAAATATTTGGCCTCACTCCAGTAATAACCAAGGCAGGCAATTGTTGTATTAGAAGTTTGCTCAATGTGATGGAAGCAGCCACTGCCTACTGAAGAGAAAATTCAGCAGAAATCTCTCTTTGTTCTGGTATTATGGACTGAGCCTGGACTTCGCGCCCTGCTGTCAAGAAAAGGAATACTCTGCAAGCAGGGCCTTAGCAGCAGACAGTGGTTTGAATATATGCTGCCTTGGTCTGGCATACTGCCTGTTAAAACAGTTACACATTTTCTTATAGCCATAAGACCTTCTGGCTTTACTCTGAGCCAGATAAATTCACCTAAAACAAAGCAAGGAGTGAAAACCAGATCTAGTCAGGGTGCACAGATTTTATTGCTGGAATCTACTGGGCATCTTAGAAATCCTGACACTCCAGCAAAGGAGCGTAACATAAATAATGAAAACATTTTGATAATTGGACTGTCAAGAAGAAAACCTAACAGAACACTTTTAAGTACTCAAATGCACTTTAGAAGTATGTGCATAAGCCCTTTGGCAGCCAATACACTGAAAAGAAAACATCAATAGTTGCAGAAGCAGAGCACAGACAAGACTTAGCCAGATAATGCTCCAACGAGACTCTGACTTCCTGGCTTGTCACTGACACTGTCACCCTACAAAGCTACGCCGGGCAGCAATTAAGGAAGGGCAGTTATTCACCACTAACTCAGGAAAGGAAAAGAAATGAATGAGCTTTCCCAGGCTGCAGTAGTTCCAGATTGTCTCTCAAAGGGCTGCATCAATTACTGTCACTTATTTGTCAGCAGTGTGCAGTGATTAATTGGCGAGATCCACATTTTTGCGTGCCTTACGTCAGACACGGCTCTGCTCCCCCATCTGTTCTTACTAGTGTTAGAGACCAAAATGTTCCACACCATGGACCTTGTCAAGGCTGTATTAATGTCTCACAATGGACCCAAGCTAAAACAACTTAAAACCCTACAGATTACCTAAATGTGCTGAAAATAGAGATGTAAAGAGAAGTGACTGAAAGATTTAGTAGAACTGAAAGCTGAGATGCAAAAAAGAGCAACAGGCTACGTTTTCTTCAGCAAAATGAGAATGTCATGTTGGCAGAATAGGAGAATTTGTCAGTATTAAAATATGTGGAAAAGTTTTTCTCACTAATTCAGAATAAGTAGCACTTTACAAAAACCCCTGAGATATTTACAAAGTAGGTTGTTATTTAGCAAGGACATCAAAAACAGCCTTACATTTCTTACATCCTTACTTTCCTATTTAGCAAAGCATTTGAGTGTCTCTGCCTTATTTTCTAAAAAACTTGCACTCTGTAGACTTTCACAGAATTCCAACATGCATTTAAATGTTTCCTTGGAGCCTTGGCAAACACACATGAACATGTATGTGCTAAACAGGGAATAAATAATTCCATATACCTACTAGAGCATAGAACAGCAGGACAATATTGGGTAACGCACAAACTTATGGTTATAACTATAATAAAGGATTAATTATCAAAATACCATTTAACATTGCTGTGATCATTTTCATGTGTAGAGATGAATGTGCTTTAAAAAAGCAGCAATTAAACAAATGTTATTTCCATTCTATCCTTGATAGCCACCAGGATTCTTTTTGTCTGCATCCTGTGCTGTCACCTTTCTCAGAGCTTCATGTCCAGCCTCCAGAATCCACCTGTTCTTAGAATCGATCTCCTCAGAGCCACAAGATCCATTTCAGAGGATTCTGTGATGAACACAATGACACTAAAACAGCAATTAGGCTTGCCCTTCCACAATCCCTGCCTTACATCCATAGATGTAAATTAGTCAGTAAAGCCAAGTACTAATAGTATCAAACACAAGTATTGAAATTTTATTTCAATACATGTGACAGCACGATAACAGCATTTTCCTGGGTCCAGGAGTTGTGGTCTATGTGATCTCTGCTAAGGGAATTGCATAAATTTACTTCAATGCCTTTTTCTCTCTCAGTTTCTATCTGTTGTTTCACTCCACCTCCACCAAAGTGACCTCTAAAGCCTCTGCTGCAATACTGCAACATCAAAATGAACACAGAAAAACCGATAAAATGACAGAGATTAGGAACCAAGTCTACATGAGGTAGCAACATGACATGTCAAAGCTCAGTAATTACCCAGAAATGAATTTTCATAGACTTTGAATATTTTTATTACTTTCTCAGAATTAAATGGAAAAAAATATTCTGGAACAGAATGGAACTGGAAAGTATTCAAATGTAAGCACAGAGGAATACTGTTAATATAGGGGAACATTCATGCCAAAATGCAGCTGACCACGCTTCTGTGATGGCTCTAACCATGACTCTGTGGTGGTTATCACAGTATCAGCACAGTCAGTAGGACAGGCCCTGACAGCTCCTCACCCCATCCTGTTGTGCAGAACAGAACAAAACCTGCCTCAGAGATCTGTCCTTGATCTGGGATTTACTGGGCTCAGAAGGCAGGTCCCCACTTCTGCAGTGCAGAGCTTGTCTCTGTCTCTCAGGTGCCATCAGCACCTTGGACAGTGAGAGGAAACCAGCAACTATTTCCAATTGCTGCTCAAGAATTCACTTTTCACACTCATTTTTCAATTCTTGACTTTGGCCCCATAGTGCACATTTCTCCTTCCTTGTCCCTTGCCAGTTTTCTTTTATAAGACATAATCTAAGAGGCTCTCTAAAATATTTTGTGTTGACACAAAATATATATTCATATATATATGAATGACAGGTCATTCATTTTACATTAGCTGAGTTTCTCTGTTGCACACCAAGAACACCACCCACATCTTCCTCTTATTTCTCTAGCAAAATTCAAAGCTGCATTGCCTTAAAAACATTAACAACATTGCACATTATTTACTATATTCTACCTTGCAGGCTGACATACACTAATCCTCCTGGATGCATTCAGCACAGGAGTGATCCCTGGCCTCTGGCTTTAAAGCAATTTACTACTGCTGCACACACAGCAATATTTTAGAGAGAAATTATAGACAGGATTGGTGAAGTGTTTTGCTGTAGAAGGCCCTGATCTGCCTATCTTACAACCTTAGGAAGAGTTCCCAAAGCTTTGAATACACCAGTGATATTTTGTATGCCTTGTCATCATCTTTCAATTCATGGTTCCCTGAGACAGTCAGATTTGAAGAGCAATTGTGGGACAGTAGGGGGTGAGAAATGAAACCAAATGCTTGACAAACATGGTTTAAAAACAGAACAAAAGAACATCCCGAAACAGAAGGCAGGCAGAACAATTCTTTTAGTCAAATAAAGCATTCAGAAGAAATGCAGAAGAATCCTAGAACACAGATTCCCCTCTTTCTGTTCTAGATAATGCAAATCAGATTTGTCACCAGATCATCACAAAGACCTGTAGTCTTAAAACCTGGATAATACAAATCTACAGTATTTAATGCATTTAAAATCCACAAGAGGGCAGACAAAGAGGTAAACTGAAGACAAACATAAAGACAGCAGATCAAAAGAAGCCTCAAAACCTTGCATGGTGTTTAGAAATATGGGTGGCTGGGTTTGTCTCCATTCTGTGGTTTAAGAAGAATCTGACCATTTGATAGGGGGAACTGGATTCATAATGCATTTAGACTCCTGACTGCCTTTATTAAAAACATAACCTTGCCATATGGTGAAAATATGAATCCTATTAACCAGGTTCAGGCAATTCTTCATTTGTCCTAAACTGGCTTTGGTTCCACAGATAATTATAATGACCAAATGATTTGCCTTGTTCAGTCATTATTAAAAACTTAATGCACATTCACAGCAACTCCTCCCCCCCACGCACATGTTTTGATCTGTGTATGTGCATGCATGTTACATATGTAAACTTTTTAACTTAAATATGCTTCTTGTGCCTACTGTAAACAGTGAACTCCATAACCACACTCTGGCACATGTATTTACTGTAATAATTTTTTCTTCTTACTTGAGTATAAATCAACTTCCCAAAGCAAAGTTAAGCAAGTACAAGATGAGAACAAGAAAACATTTTTCATTTTCTCAGAGGATGTATTGCCAAAATCTACAGCAGCTGTGGATTCACCTAAGGTAAGTCTGAAGTGAAACACAGACCCAAGGATTCATCTGTGATCTATTTTGCTTGGTTTCTAGAAAATATTGTTCTTTATGTCTGGGTCTTCTCAAAACATGGCAGGAGGAACACCAGGCAGAAAAAGAGATGGTGAAAGCAGTTTATCCAGTCAGGGTCTGCTTTCAGAAAAAGCAAAGGCAAATGCCACAGCCACTTTGAGTGCACAGCAAATATGCAGCTCCAGATTCTTTCAGAGTAAGCGCATTCAGAAGTTGTTTTTGTATTTCTGAAAATACCTTTTGAAGCAAAACATTTAAGTGTTTATCCTCTATGACAGAGAGGTGAAAAGTGGCTAACATGAACAACATGACAGTAGCCCATAACCTGAGCAGGCACTGCCAGACTCTAATTTAGGAAATAGCACAGTTAATCATAGGAAATTTGTAATTACAGGACTGGCTACTGACTGGGCTTTTATATTCACAAGGGAAGTTACCAGTAACTGTGAAGTAAGTCTGCTAGGGAACACACACGTTAGGCTTTCTTAGGTTCAATAAATTTATTCACCTGACTAATAACTTGACACATGATCAGCACTATGCTCAAGAGTAACAATTTACAACCACAACTGAGGGCTCCAAAACTGACTATTAATTTTCTATTCCTGGAAAAATCTTGCCTTGTAACATTTAATACAATTCAGAAAATATAACCTTGTTCACCATCCATACTGAGCAATCACGTGCCTGGTAGCTGTTAGTCTGAAATCTAAGTGGGATGATTCTTTGTAAGACTTGTCAATTTAAAACAAGATAAATTAGACAATTGCAGTTGAAAGGGTAAATAATTCATAGTGCCACTGCAACATATAGCAGGAAGGTACCATTCTGGTACAAAGTAAATACACTAATTTATACCACAGAAAATCAACTTCTTTTTTTTTGTTTTGTTTTACTTCTGGTGGGCTATTAATTAAGCTTAAAAAGAAATCATTAAACTTGCATACCAATCAGTAGTTTATCCCTCTGTCTGAGAACAAGTAACTGAAAAACCCTTTGCCACCCCTTCAGTGATTAGCTGAGTGATGTCCTGTTTTGTGGTGGCTTTCTACAGAATAATGTTTAGAACTGGGAACACAAACAAAAACAAACAAAGTTCAAATTATGGATTTCACAGCTGTTTTCTACTCCAATTCTCATCTGAATTCAAAGGCCACATTCAAACCTTACTGCAATTGCAAGGCTGATCAGAAGTATCAAAGCAAGGAAAAGAATCACAGAAGAATTTACAGAGGCTTTGGTTTGCAGGGTTTAGTACATCTGGCCTCATTTGGAGCTCCAACAGAACTGACCTCAGAGTCTTTTTCTACATTCAAGAGCTAAGCCCAACCCTGTCATCCCACACAAGTATTTTGGACATGGCTGAGGAAATAGTTTGGAACAGGATAACCTCACCTGCTTGGCTTACCAACAACTGCCCTCATTGCAGAATAAACCTTCCACTGCACTCATTTGAGAAAGACTTTTGAGTCAGGTCAAAACTGCAGGATTTTCTCTCAGAAATACAGAGTGGGTTTAGAAAACAAAAATATACCAAGAGATTTTAAGAAGGTGTCTTTACATGGCTCAAGTCTGTTCAAATTGTAAGGATGGATAAGAAAGATCAGGCCTAGGCACCCTCTGCCCAGAATAACCCAGTAATACATCCTTCCCCTTCTGCAAAAGCCAAACAGTAGAAAATGCCCTCTGCATAAGCTGTCAGTGTCATCTGGCAAGACTGAGCTACAAACTAAACTCTGTGCTTAATACCAGAAGGAAAGGCAGCAACTAGCCCTGGTTAGAAACAGCAAACCCCTATGAACACAGAAAAAGCGTGCATCTTGTAAAGATTAGTGTACTCTTAATTTAATAATTCATCCTCCTCCTGCATTTTATAGATTGAATATGATTCAATAGTTATTTTAAATCATGGGTTTATTATTCTAAATTTTAAAATTCTGTTCTAAGTGATAAAGGAAGAAAAAGTGAGGTCTGTAATCACAATTTTTTTCTCCCATGACCAAAGGGCTTAAATTATTTCTTAGCAGATTCAATCCCCACTTTACCAACTACAAAACCAAACAAATTGCATACAGATGTAGAAGCTAATGTAGAGACCACACCTTCTGAGTTTTTTCACAGTATAACTGACCTATGTTAAAAAGTCAGAACATGCCAGACAAAAGGACTTGAATACTTTAAAACATTTAGAACAAGATGCCATTTTGTTAAACAACTTTGGTGCTTCTTGTCTTGAGAAGTGGATTTATGATCTACCTTGAATTTGGCATATCAAGGTTGTTAAAGAATATTTTAAAGTCTGAGACACGACACAGAGAATGATCACAGTGTTAGTACCAAAGAGTTAACCTGGCTAATGCTGCAGTGGAGGTCTCTACTCCAGCAGCACTGTTACCTGCTGTAGCACCTCCTCCCAGTTTTGTTTGAACAGCTGGTAAACTGGAAATGAACTTGTGGATTTAAGGGCTTACAGTCTTTTCCCCGTAGGAGGATAACCAACAAAACCCCTGAAACCACAAACCCAAAACAACTTTTATTATTGGTTCTTTTTTGCTGAATGTCCTTCTCAAAGAAAAACAGAAAAGAAAACAAACTCTCTTCAATTACTGTTCAGCCAAGAACATGCTGCCTCACCGTGCAACAAGCGGAATGAGAAAATGGACAACCAGTTATTCCCAGTTCATTGTGAGCCACATCTGCCTGATGCTGCTGCTGTACAAACATGCCCAGAGACACCTCCATTACTTCAGGGGTTTTATAGCTAAAGGTATGAACACATGATCAATGATACTTGAAGTACAGCTGATCATATCTGTTTGTGATGCAAGATGTCTTCTGGGAAATTTATACACAACCAACATAACTTAATCATAAAATGTTACAGTTTCGTCTTGTTGATCTACATTTTTTTTTGAACAAAAGAAATACCAAATTTAAACTGGGACATATTCTGGTTGTATTTGCACAGAATCAAGTTCCTGATTCTCAGGACATGCTGCTAGTGGAAATCTAGACAATGGAATCAAATTCCAAAATTTAGTTAGACTCCACTGATTTCCAGGAGCACGCACTGACTCAGGCTTCAGAGCCCTATGAAACTGTGATCTCACCCTTCTATTCTAGTCTGTCTTATATAGCTGACCTATATAACAGTTTATGCTTATGCATGCATTCCTTTTTGTGAAAGCCTTGTGGGATCAGGCCATTTCAAAAACTTAGGTGGCAACTCTTAATACTTTCTCTTTCTTAAATTGAATAATAATGCCTAAGTCCAAGTGTCCTTGGCTTAGTTGTTAGAAAGACTTCATGGTCTTACACAGTAACACCAGGAGTCAAACACTAAGAGGCTTTTTTTTTTCTTTTTCTATCTTACTATCTAGATTTTTCTGAGGTGCCCAGGCCCAAGACATGTGCAGTGATGGAGATCCAGGACTATTTTCCTGCCTACCTCAGCTGGAGTCCACGGAGACAAATGGACCATCAAGTCTCTCCTGCACTCGTGACATGGGTGGGTGTTTCCCCCTCGTTTCCCTTGTCACTGGAGGGTGATGACAGCTTGGCTATCATGCCCAGCTCTGATCCCACTGCTGCTGTAATGTGAGAGGCAGCTGATGTCAGCCAACTCCAAGCCATGCTACTGGAGCATAACAAACAGGGTCCGGGGAAAGTGAGCAGCACTTTGCAAACACTGAGCTTTGCCAGTTCACTGTGTGCCCCTGCTCACAGCACAGCACAGTCAGTAACAGCTTACAAAGAGAAGGGGACAGGAGATAAAATAGACTAAATAGGTAATAACTGTTAAATAACAGACTGGCTATCCCAAGTTCAAATGTTCAATGAATAATTTTCCAGGTCAAGGAAACTTTATCAGTGACAACTTTTCAACTGTGACTTAAATTACTTAAATTTCCCCCATCTTCTTGATGTGCCACATAATGGACAGGAGACAAAAATCAGCTACCAGAATTCAAGTGTGTGCAAGAACACAACTTTACAGCTGTAACTGCTATTGTACTCTGAGCTCACACTTGCCTAAAAAACCCAAACAAGCAGATTTCAAATCTCACTGGAAAAGAATCCCACTACTTCCCAATGAGTGTGTAACTGAAAACAATTTACTGTACCCTGATCACACACTGACAGCAGCACACCGAGCTCCTCTGCTCAAACTGATGCTTCAGAGGGACTGTTATGCTACCTTTTAAACTGAAAAATTGAAATAAATACATAGTCAGATGTCTTGGAAGAATAACAGCATTGGTATTGAATGACAAATATGCAGAGCACTAAAGGTTGCAATCTAAAACAACATAAAATGCCCAACACACATGAATTTACACTATTCCCTCCTTTATCTGATTTCTACTTAGGACTTGATAGTTTAAATTAAAGAATGCAGGAAATCCTTCACAGTCACACAGACAAATGAGAATTCTAACACTGAAAAAGAAAGGATATTTATCATCTTAATGATTCCTATCACCTCTAGGCCACACAGCTGATCAGAACAAAAAGCAAAAGGAACCAGTGAGAGTGCTGCTGTTCCTCACGTCAGAGGTGGAGTTCTCTCCAAGAGGTGACAAATGTAATAGAAAAATTAGGAGAAAAATGGAATGATATCCGCAGGAAATTATAGAACACGTGGAAAAAATCACAACCTTCTTAAACTGCAGTGACTACACATTATTTCAGGAACATCCCTAGATTTTCACATTATTCTGCAAGGTACAACTTACTACAGATAAGCCAGCATTTTAATAAATGATGATTAATGGACAAACACACAAACACAACACTAAAAATTTTACCATTACCTTTAGAGCAACTTAAAATTACCTTTTTGACTTCTCAAAATCAGGTGAAGGGAACACTACTTTTTCCAGGTAATACCAAGTGAGACACTGTCAACAGAAATTTTTACTCAAGAAGTGTTTGCTGGTTTGCTTTTTTTTCCTGTTTTAGTTTGTGCCTTTTTTTTCTATAAGAAAGCTATGATCAAATAAAAATATGTAGCATACTGCTAAGTTTGACTTGCATATAAAATCAATTATTCAGTTCATGAATCCAGTAATGTGGATATTACATATTACCTCTGACTGGGAGAAATTCAGGGCCTCACAGAAAGAACAGGGCAGTTCTTCTGTGGAAACCCCTGGAGCTGGTGAGCCAGGTGCTGGCTCTGTAGGAGCTCAGGTCTGAAGCCATTTTAGCCCAAAGGGAAAGTTCCTGGAGAACAAGATGGAAGAGATGCTCCCCTGGAGCTGAGCTTCAAGCTCCTGCATCTCCTCCTTGTGTTTCCCAGGAAGGTTTCAATTCCCACATTGATCCTGTCAATCCCTTGTTCTGTTGACACCATTAACAAGATAAAAGCTTCAGCTGCTTAACTGCTGCTGATGATGATTAAATATAGCATGATTAATCTTTCTATGCTGTAATTTACCTAGAAATAATTTTTTAAAAAGGACATTCTGCTCCCTAGTTATTGACTTTCACAACCAGGTATTCTTCTCAAAAGCAGATTATTAACCCTAAACATGTAGCAATTTTGCTGTACAGATTTCAGGCAAAAATCCTACACAAAACATGTAAATATGTTAAATTATCCTCTTTTTCTCCCCCAAAGGATTTTCTTCTTCATATTTTAACACACATCCCTCAAAACCTCCTTAAAAAACTTTCACTTTTGGTTTGTGTGTTTGGTTTTTGGTTTGTTTTTTTTTGTGGTGTTTTATTTTTCTTCTGCTGTTCTTTGTGCCTGAGTTTGTACTGACCAAATGGAAGAAGGAAAAATATAAAAGGCTGAAAAACAAAGAATTGTAATCTTGGGTTTTCTATGACTAAATTCTTGATTTCTCTGAAGTCAAAAAGGCAAACAACAACAACAAAGTCACCCACCCCAGACATGTAAAAAAATTCACCAACCTAATTCTCCTTGGAGATAATTAAGAACATATAGCTAAAAAACCATCACAGAACTTGGTATATTGTTAGGTTTTTGCTTTTGCTAACTGAACATTTAAAATTATATTACTTTTTGTAATAATTATCTGTAAATTAAATTTTTCTAGACCTAGAAATAAACTGTTCTGATAAATTGTAACAAAATTTCTAAAAACAAGGAGAGGAAGTATTCTCTGCTCAATTTGATAATGCTTATTTCTACTACATTTTCTTACCCATAGAATACACTCGATTTAAATGAACAAATGATATGTGGAATGGAATGGCAAAGTCTCCAAGTTTCACCTACCTCTCAGGAAGCAAATAGGGCATGAAGGCTTAGGATGCTTTTACATATAGGAGGTTGTCACAAACAAGAGAATTATTCATAATTACACTTCTCCAAAATCTGCAGGACCCCTATATAGATGTCTCAGTTCATTGTGCAAAACACTGAGAGGTCCAAAATGAATCCGAACAGTTTGCTGATGCCAGAGCCTTAATATTAACTGCTGATAACTCAGGAATTCCACAAGCAATCACCCTCTGAAGTTACAGTTTTACTGTCCTTGTAGATAAGAGTTTCTTGGCTATCTGGCTGTACAAGAGGGCCTGTGGGAACTCTTTTGAAGAGTCTTTGCAGCAAACAACTCACTCTGATAACAAGAAGAATTAGATTCTTACTTGGTTTTAAAGCAGTATTTTTCCCAGTGCTCAAGAACAGAATTAAGAAAGAAAAGAAAAAGGTAGTTAAGTGGAATGAAGAAATCCAGGGCGTCTGATTCAGCAGGAAGAAACACTGTGGGAACCAGCTATTCACCAGGAAATCAAATACATGTAAACTCAACAATTCTAGCTGTGGCTCGAGCCACTCTGTTCAGATGTCTTTCCACTTGCCTTGCCAGCCACAGTGATGAATATGAACACAGCACTTAAAACTAAATTGCTCAGAATTTTCGCTTCAGTCTTGTTTCATGTAACCAGAAGAAATAAACTCTCCCCAGTCTCATACAGGAATACTGAACGTTGATAGATTTCCACAGTTCTCTACCCACACATTCTGGCATCTCAAGAACCAATTCAAGTTAATGAGTTTCATACAGTAATGAGAAAGCTGCCAATAAAATGAGACAAAATTGTGTTACAACAGAATGCAGAATTATGATATGAATAAAACAAACCTGGATACAATCAGCAGTCAATTTGAATGACAAATTCTATGTGGTTTCAAATTAAATAATTTTAATGGAGCCTTGTAGGTTAGATACAGAAATACAGTTGCAGACAGCCAAGACATCAGTTGCAAGTGTCCAGGATTTCCAGGCACTGCTACTAATATCTAAGTTTCTAAAAATGTAATAACAAAAGTTTGCTTAAAGCTTTTTTTTTTAAATGAGGATACAATTTTTCTGAAGTTCTGGTATCTTCTGCTTTTTATTTTCAAGCTGTTTTAAACAAGGTGAATGTCTTTGGTTTTTTCTTTCCTACTAGTATATTTTCAACAGAAATGGGACAAGTAACACATGAAGGCATTACAGTTGTTTCTCCTGACTATGCTTACTGGCTGGGTGCAAAGTCTGGAGTTTGTACACACACAGATGCAGCACTTTGGATCCACTCTTCTCACAGAGGCCGTATTCAGCTGTCAGTCTCTCCATGGACATTTTCCATGTGCACTTTGAGGTAGTCATTTCTTGTAAACTTCTTGTGGCAAAGCTGGCACTCTGCCATGGGGCGGTTGGGGTTGTGAGTCAGCTTGTGCCGGATCAGCATCTTCTTCAGGCTGAAGGACAGATCACAAACCTGGGGCAGTGAGGACAAGACAAAGACAAATGAAGGGTTGGAATTTCAAGCACATTTAGCACTCCTTATGTTACACATCACTGAGGTCACAGCCACACATACCTGCAGTACTTAACAAATGAGCTGGTCTTTGGAAGAATAACTCCTTCAGAGAGAACCTGAGAGATGTTTACTCTGCCTGGTATCTTTTAATGTTGTACATTAGCAATGGTACCACAGGCACAAGGATGCTGTCTGTCTAAAAACGACTCAATCTTCAAATATCAACACCTTGAGGTGTCCTGGTAATGCTGTGTTGCTTTGTTCAGGTTTTTTTAAAGCTATTGTTCTATCTGGGATGCAGCAAAAATTATGACAAAACATCATAAGCATCCATCAGTTCAAATAAAATATTTCCTTCCTGACCTCCAGAATGACACCTGCAGGTTCCAAGACAATCAGGTCCAATTGCTCAGTTACATGGAGAGAGGAGTGAGAATAAAGAGGTTCTGAAAGAATGCAAGAACACATGAATATATGCAAGAAAAGTTAATTATTAATATAAAGGAAACCTCATTGTTCCAGCCTTTCTCTGCCTGGCCAAGAAAACGGAAGAAATCTGGCAAATGAAAATGCAATTCCTCTGCTTTATTATCTGGTGTGCTGCTTTTCCCTTCCTCCACTGTACTCCAAGCAGTCCAGTTCATTCTTCCATTTGAACAAATGGATAGAGGCATGAGGGATTCTGCCATGCTAAAGCCATTGCTTTATAAAAATCCCTGTACTGAAGCTAAAATAAGAAACGTGAAAGGTTAAGAACAAGTTCAGTAAAGAAAAGTTAGAATTAAAAGTTAAGGCAAGACACCAACTCAATGGAAACTGTGCAGTTTTACTGTAACATTCACCCAGCATGCAAGGAAATATTCTAATACGAATTTCACAAGGAAAGTAAGAAAAAAGTAAAGGAAGCAGCTGCTGATTTGACAAATGGCAAGAGTCATATTATTAAGTAAGAATGAACATCCATAGGCTTGCACTCTTAAAATTCCATGTTCATTCCAGAGTAACTGTTTTATGCAGAAAAAAACTCAAGGAACCCAGCACAATCCCCCTTTAAAAAACAAAGCTTTAAATTTATATTGCCATCAAACTACTGCAAAGGCTGAATGATGACTGATTCAAGAGCTGACTATCCAAGCAGATCATCTTCACCTCCAGCATATGTATTTTATGCCAACTAAGGCAAAACCATGTGACAACCATAAAACGGCAATGGCCAGAGGCAAGTTTTGTACCCAAAATAATTTCTTTCCACACTGTGTGTGCTGTTGCAATAGAACATTTCTAACTTTATTACATGATGTAATGCTGAGGACCTTCCTACAGCAACTGCAGCTCTCCAACTTTTCCCCTCACTGAATAATCACCTCTTTGAGACTCAAGCAACAGCCCCCCTTTTGTTACTGACAGTGAACCTCAATTACAGCACCCATGGGTCAGCTCTTAGCACTGCTTTTGCCAAACACCAGTTTCTGTTTCTCCTCCACAGAGCACATAAAGGGAACCCATAACATTTATCTAATCACAGCCACACATCCCAGCGTGCTGGAAGTGTCACACACTTGTAAATACTCCATGTTTCTGGAGAGCCAGGAAGCCAATCAGGGATATACACACACACAAGATGTGTGTGTTCTGTGTATCTTACACACATCTCTTCACTTCCCAAAATAAACAGCTTATAACACAGCCTCAAAGTACACTTTTTCATTTACACTGCTCATTAACTAATAGAATGTGTCCTTCTGTTCTTCCAAGGCTCTAGTATGTGGTGCTACCATCCTTCTTCAAAAAGAACATGGGACACACAGGATTACAAAAGATATGGCATATCCTGTGCTGTGCTTACACAGAAAAGTTTTGGGGATTGTTTTTTTTATGAGTTTGCTTTGTACATCAACTTTGTAAGCAAGATTGATATTTTATAGATTTATAACCACTCTTGTTAATGTGCACTTACACTCTAATCAATCTCTTCAAAATGATCAAAGTTTTGGTCAAGTAGGGAGGATGGAAAAAACTGACATTTGAAAGTAAGTGTTAGGTCAACTAGAGGCAGAGTGGAAGGAAATACTGTACTGGAAAGAAACCAGGACAGGCAGTACTTGACCTTTCTGGCCTCCAAAAATAATCTATTGTCTCTGAGAAACTGAAGTTCAATTGACCTTCCAGTGAAAAACAGGCCAGTCTGGAGAGGACAGATATCTAATTTACTATGAAAAATTGCATTTCTATTTCCATATTTCAGGTATTTTCACTTTCCTAGATGACATGTACTAGAATTGCCATCTTAAACAGTAATATTCAGTTTCCACTATTATCTGTGGGTTGTGAGAGCTTTAAGACATTAAGGTCTGAAAACGCTTTTTCTGACTGATAAGACACAGGAATAGGCACATAAATAAACTGTAGCACCTTCCTCAAACAGAGTACAAGGATTAGTTTCACATATAACTCAATCCTGCACTGTAATGACTGTTCCATGTGCCTGAGAGAGAGTGAGACAGGAAGAGAAGACATGACTTTTATTTCTGATTCTGGGGAAAAAAAAATCTATTTAAAGCAAAAATACAGACTAAAAGAATAGTAAAAGAATTGGTATGTGGTACTCCAGAGATAAGAATTTCTGCAAGTTGTCGCCATAATTTATCACTCAAGTCATTATAAGAAAAACAATGAGAGCACCTACAGCTATCTTGAGCAGAATAAAAAATTGTAGGTGAAAATACTTGAGTGTAAAAAGGAAATTTAGTATTGGGTAGCCCACAATAAACATCCCCCATAGGGACATTTTTCTGTAATTGTCCACTACTGGTTTTCCTGTAACTTCTACTAAAACATCTGGAATCATGCAATGTGCAAGACAGCTCTGGAGGAATGGTCTGCTCCAGGTGACATTTACTGTGTCCCCAGCATGTGCAGAACAGGAGCCCAGGTGAAACAAGGAGTAACAATTGAAAACATCAATTTTAACCCTCTCCAAGTGTGCATTAAGCAACAGACGACAGTGGGCACCTGGGACTGAGGAGTGCAGGAATGAACAGTGGAGGCAACTGCTGTGATGTCCAAACCCCAAAAGGTCAGCAGCCTCTGCAGTGTGCAGCCAGAAAAAGGCTCCTTCTGAAGAGTAATTTTGGTGAAACAAGGCAGAAACTCAAAGTACAAAAAATATGTCCAGTAACAGAAGGCACCCAAAAATTCTCAGAGAAGGACTAGGACTAGACACAGATTACACTTGTTGCTTGAAATGCTACGATGGAAAACTGAAGAAAAAGCTGGAATAGGGAAGTATGTTTTCATACAGCTCCAATTTTTAATTAAAGCAAGGAAAAAAGATAAAATAGAACCACCATACCAAGTCAGTCTGCAACAGCACACTGTGAATCCAAGAGCAGTGAATCTTGGATCCACAGTGTGGGAAAAACTGCATTTACACGGCAAGCTGGCCAAGAACTGATAAACAGTATAGCAATCTGAAAGCTGGAAAAGTTATTGACACCGACTTGGAGTTAGAGAAATCCTCAAGGTACTATTCAGAGCCAGGCTGAGATTATCCAAAAAGAATATAGCAAATCTCCTAACTTGTAGACATCAGCAAAATATCTTAGCTGAACTTTTTCATTAAATTAATAGATTTTATTATCAATGAAATGACATCAGATCATTCATTAAAAACCAGAACAGTTAACAGACCCTTGAAACTTTCCTGCCAAGCTGTTATTCTAATTTTGCATCTAAGTATATAAATTTCTGAGCAAATTTACAGCTGCTCAGACTGAGCTATCTAGGATATAACTGAGACCTGGCAGTCCCTTTGTAACTGCCTCATGAAGAGTCTCTCTCACAAAACAAAACACCTACACTAACTCTATGCCCATTCTGATCCCTTTCTCTAAATCCTTGAGCAGCAATTTTGGCATCTGATAGTTCTGAAAGACATTATTCCCCAACAGTTTCTACACAATCAGCCTTCCCACCTACCTCCCAAAAGCTGAGAGATGTTGTATACAAGGGGGGTAGGCTGCAGGAAAGGCACCTGACAGTGATCTATGAACTGTCACAGGATACACTGCATTTCAGTGCTGCGAGCGTGCACAGCATCCCAGATTTCCTCAATGAACAACAAAAAGAGGCTGTGAGCAGATGTTGAAAATATCAGACCAGACTTCACTATAAACAGGCAACTCTGAATTCATATTCATGTCACTCAACATAAGAAGCATTCAGATTCCATGTAATAAATGAAATCCTTTTTCCTACACAAGCTAATCTCCAACTATTAACCTGTCATACAATTCATACAGGAACCCAACCAGCACGAATTTGTAAATGGTAACATCCAAATTGCATTACTAATGGTGAAAATAACTCTTATGGGATCCGAAACCATAAAATGAAGGGGTGTGCAAAGCTCCTGGAAAGCGAAGAGGGTACATAAAATTCCCTGAATGGCCTTTCATTCCTTGGGCAATTCAAGCCCACGTGAAGTGCAATGCCACAGTATCCCTGCAATTAAATCCTGCTGCTGCACTGAGGCTGAGAAAACAAAGGGAAAGGAGGAGAGGAACTCACATCACACTGGAATGGCTTCTCCCCGGTGTGGGTCCTCATGTGCTCGTCCAGGCCTCGCTTCTGACTGAAAGCCTTGTTACACTCTGAGCACTGGTAGGGCTTTTCCTGCACACAATGACAACAGCGAGTGAAAGTGAGTCAACACAGAGCCCAGGTCATTAAAGGAGTGGAATTCCATGCTGGATGGTGCAAGTTTTATATTCTCTCCAAGGGATTACAGTCAGTGAAAACAACAGAAAACAACTTTCAAATGATTAAGTGGAAGCTGGGAAAGCTGTGGCCTGACAGTTTCCACTTCAGCACCCACTTATGAATTAATTATCTGTCCCAGTCTTTCAAACCCAGCCATTTGGGGAGTCTGCTTTTTCTCACGTGAAAGGTACAGAAACATAAAATTCCAATGTACTTTCCTTTATCCTTCATAAATGCTTAAAGCATACAGACAAGATTGTCCACAAAAACTTCAGGTTTGTTTGGAGGTTTCCAAGCAGGGGAAGAGGTGAGGGGATGAAGAGGAGGTACAAGGAAAGCTAGTGATAGCAGGAAAATTTATTTTGAAAAGCGGTGACAGAAGGTTAATCGCATATTCACCACAGAATCTCAAAAGAAGTGCAGATGGCAACCAAGCCATCTGTATTTTTATTAGAACTATCTGTTAGCAGCTACTGTAGCACATGATGTTAGAAAAGTTGCAATCTCACTCATCTCAAACAAACCCACTTATGTAACGACTTTTCCTTTGAAGTTCCTCCTTCACATAGAAATTTATATAGGTGTAATTCCTTCTTGATTCCACTAAAATTACAAAAGAACTGTATAGAAATCAACAATTAAATATATCAATTAAATGTAAGAACTAGCATTGTGGCACTGTACATGGCCTCATTAAAATTTTCATGTTCTAGAGGCATCCTTATTTTTCAATCAACTATAGCCCTTTCACTCTCCTACTTTTTTCTGTGGTCTCCAATTCTGTATTGCTTAGGTTCTGAAGAAGGGTATTTGAAGAAAAGTAAACTCTTTTTACTAAATTAAATTCAAAGCAATTACTATAAATCAGTAAGCAAAAAAAAAGATAGATCTATGAATTAACAAATAATAGGCAGTAATCAAGTTCTTCTGGGAGATGATGTGGGATCCAAGGGTGAGATGGAGCAACTCAGGCATCAAAGCAACAAAGAGAACAGGCTCCCTGGTTATTGAATTCCTACTCTCAATCTGTGGGAACCATCAGGCCTCCATATATTGCTGAATCCTGCCAGAGTTCACCAGCATTAACCATACCCCTAACACAGTGCAGTATCAATCAGCACCTGGGTACGTCCCAGTTTCTCTCTTTATGGCAGCCCTTTGCAGGTCCAGACACTTCAGCAGGGGTGAAAACAGGGTTTCATTTTGGAGTCTCCTCCAATCAAGTTTCCTAGAAAAAGCAATGTCATTTCCATGATTCTTCCCTAGACAGGAAAACCCAACAAATTCCCTAAAAAAGATCTGAACCAATCTGTGGGAAAAAAAATTATCATCAGCTAGACCAAAAAGTTCATGTCAAAGGGAGCTTTGCTGCCCTGACTAAAGACTTCGTGGAGTAGGGTCTGCATTTTTAAGGGAAATGTATGAATAAGCCATATGAAAAGCAGGTTTCTGCAACAACCCCTTAATTGGTTTTGCATTGTGGTTAACACAAACCACATTTCTGTGAGTTGTCCAAAAGCAGCCTTTCTGTGTGGAGGTTGTTCCCCAGAAAGAGCAAAGTGAAGTATACGATGTCCACATCCCAAACACCTACAAAAGCATTCACAACTGCAAACTGCACCAGGTGTACTCACTCCCTTTTTATTATCTTGGTCTTCAGCTATCTGAAGAACTGACTTGATAATGACCAGGTTAATCATTTCGGTGCTAAACAGACTTCAGGATTCTATTTTGGACAAAGAGCCATTTTAAACTCTGGGAAGCTGGAGTCACAAACCTGGACTGTATTATCTTCCCACAGGTTATGTTTGGCTATTTGTACTATTCTCTGTGGCAAAAAAGGGTGTATCTAACATCCCCTTGGCATTTGTATGGAAATTCACATATGTAGTGCATGAAACACATCCAAAGCTGTCTTTGATCTAATTTTAGATCCCTTCCATCTGTATATTCCAGTGACTTCAGCAGACATGACTGATTCACACCAGCCTCCTCTCCCTCTGAGTGAAGTTGCCCTCCATTCACATCTGCATCTGTTTCAGGAAAATCAGGAGTGCTGTCCAGAGCAAAACTTGGCCCTCAATTTATCTCCAGAGAAAAAGACTTTTTTTTTGTTGGTTTTGAAGAAGACATCATCCTCACAGACCAATTTCTTCAAAACAAAACATTCGGTGCTTTTGCTTTTCTCTCTCCTCCTTCTCCCCCTCGTGTCAAATTTCCATTGCACAATGCCTGGAGAAAGCAATACTTTTAACATGGAAAATATGATGTTTGCTTGGCATAACCATCACTGCTTTAAATGTGAGCAAAGAAAAAAAAAAAAAGATAAAAAACCATGGCAACTGGTCTGAAAAAGTTAATGCCACCATGAAAGGACAAAAGGGGCCAACATTGAGATGAGAAAAAACCTGGACAGATTTAAAACATCAAGCAAAGGGAAAAACCTGCTAACTGTCAACAAAACAGGAGCTCACTAGGAAGACCATCCAAGTCTGACTTCAGAGGAGTTTGCAAGTGCTGGTACTATAAATCTGCCCTCTGCTGAAGAAGCATCTGCCATGGGCTGTGGTGGCAGCCAATCTGAAAGATTGCATGCGTTTTCTTTTACTGATGATGTAAATGAGGAAGGGAGCAGCGAGAGGGACAGGATGTGGCTGATACTGCAGTGATTTAATATCATAATTTTAAGCATGCCAGGTATTAATAGAAATATGCAGATTAGGATTTACAACCTTCCTGCCTTTGAAAAAGGAAAGGCCAAGCAGAGCCCAGTGGTACTCTGGAAGGTGTAAGCCTGGCACACTAACTCAAAAGTTCCCATCTCTGATGGGTTTCACCATTAAAACTGAGAGAAATTCAAGATTTTAACAACTATGTCGAATAAAAAAGTGCCTGTGTGTCTGAGGATAGCTGAATCACAGATCACACCTTGGACTCTAAGCAAGTTGTACTTTGCATTAGAAAGACCTCACTCAGAACATGACAAACCTCAAGGCCATTTGATGGCACCTTCAACAGCTCGACACAAAGTGTGCAGTGTCCTGCAAGCACAGCAGATGGAAATACTTAAATGCAGAATATTTGAACTGCTAGCTGCTGCTGCAGTTGTCTGTACGTCCCTTAAGAAATAGAAATACATTATGTACACTAACTTAGCACTTGTGCCCGTGGTTGTTTCTGTAAACCTGGTAATGTGGGTTACACAGGTGAAACGTGACTGACTTTGGTAGGAGCGTCTCCAACTTGCTTTCTAAATCTGAATTTAGAATTATTACATGAGCTCCACGGTTACAGCAAGACAAACATAATTTAAACACTACTATTACCAAATAAATCACAGCTCAAGATTAAAATAGGAGTTAAGAACACAACTATCAATTTGATGGATCTATATTTTCAACATGCTGAAAACTGAACTTTGAGAGAAGTTCAGAGAAAAAGGAAAAGCTTATGACATCTCATATTACTTGTAAACATTTACACTTGTGACATGAACATGAACATTGACAGACATGAATAATGGTGATGTTACAGGACAAAAAAGAAAATTTTTTAAAAATATTCTTTCTTTTCATTATTATAAAATAAAGCTTTCCTTTAGGAGTAGCTTCATAATGCCTACTCAAGAGATATAGATACAGTAACACTTTCTGCTTTCAAACTGCTTTTTATGAGGAAACTTTGGAAATATCAGTATTCCTCTTAATAAATATAATTTGCTGCTACATGTACTTGCATTATCACCTGAACAGAGGGTTAATAAAAACAGTTTGGAAAAAAAAAAAAAATCAGGAAAATGGAAAAATGTGGCCTTGAATGAACAAACACAACCAGCCAGGTAACATTAAAATATACCAGTCATGTTTGTACCTACCAGGAATTCTGTACTCTCAAAGAGAAATCTGGAAATCCTACAGCAGATAGCCCAAGTTAATGGAGTCCAGTTTTGTATGTAAGTGTGAAAAACGTGCAAGAACTAAATGTTCTCTTAGTAACTGGAAAGTTTCTGTAAGTTACAGCAAGTGGCTGACAGACACAGAGGCCTACTTAAATTACTAACAAAACATTGACACAGGCAGACAAAAGGTGATGAGAATTTACAACTCTACAGAAGTGGTAGGGATTTGAAACTTATAATATTAAACCTCAATTAAAAATCACTTTACAAGTACATGCTTCCTCTGTTGAAAAGTAAAATCCTTAAAAAAAAATATTTCCAACAATTAGAGCAGGCCAAGAAACTTTCCTGTTAAAACAACTGTGAAATAATTTTGGCAGATTTAAACAAAAACATGACTTTTATTAGAAATAACTAATGTTTTTGTTAGAATAGATCTCAATTAATTCAGTTTTAGGAGTATTAAAAAATAATCCTTTTTGCAATAAAATTTGTAATTAAAACAAAAGCATGCATCTTTTCTGAAATGCCTGGCAGAAAAAAAAAAAAGTCCATTTCTTAAAAAGATCCAGTATTTGCATTTAGCTGGGCTTTACCATACCATTAGCTTCCCATTTTCTATGGTAGTCCTGTCTATCTGCTACCCATAATATGAAAAGTTCTTATTTCTTTGTGGTTTTTTGAGCTGCTGAGGAAATTTCTGCCCCTAAAATTTAATGAAGGAGGGTTTATTTAATCAGTCATGATGAAAATTTGATAGATGTTCACCTGCTCCTGAAAAAAGAACAGTATTGATATAGAAAAAGTATATTTTCACTCCACATGGAAGGGATGATCATCAGTCAATATTATGTAAAAAAGTGTGAAAATATAGCTGCAGTGGGATTCAAACCTTCCACATTCTGAGTGCAAACACAGATTCCAGAGGCAAGGAAACCACAGCCCTGGCAAAGTCATCATCCTCAGGCAGATGTTTGGGAACTCACTCCTATCTCACCAACAGGGAAATATAGACAAAATCCAGTATGGAAAAACCCCTCCAAATTCAATCAACACATCATATTATTTCATTACTCACTATCATGTGCACAGAAGTCTGTATTTAGTATAAAAAGTAATTTATTTTTGACAATAGCATTCTGTGGTGCTTCTAGAACACACGACCCTTTCTCAAACTTTAAAGCCCAAATATTTCCTTGGAAACACAGAAGTGAAATTATGTCAATATTGTCCTTGCATTATTACTCATTTACTATTATTTTAATATTCTTTTGGTTAAAAAAGAAGGTGCAGTGTAAAGTTATAAATGAGTGCCTTGGAAAGCCTGTTTAACTCAGGACCTCTTTTTGTACTGTCCCAGCAATGAGCTCAAATACTGATGGGAAGGATCCTCTACAAAAGACTGCCTCACTTCCATACTTACCATCATTTATCCCTTTTCCCACAAAATTCATAAATAAAACTCGAAATTAACTCAAGGTTGGTTAATTTCCACACACACTGTGGTTTTAAATGTATTTAAATATTAATGTGCTTTAAAATAGTAGGCATTTATGCATTAAATAAAAATGATACACTGCAATTTCTCTACTTTTTAAATTGCCTCAGAAATGTACCATTTGAGCACAGGCTGGCAGCTTCCACCCACTGGAAATCAGATTTTTAAACAAGCTATAAAAATTAAATATACCTGTTATATGTAAATATGAAAGATTTAAATCAAGTGGTGAAAAGCCTTTTCCAAATAGCTTTGACTCTTTCTGTTTTCCATCACTGAAATCAACTGTAATAAAATCACCGTTCTCAGAAGTAATGAAAACATCAATTTAACATGACAATAACTCTGGGCACCTATTAATGGCTGTATTTTCAAACATTACCAATTCTATTGCTGTAACATAAAATAATTTTTCCACATGTTTCAGTTCAAATGATGTAATGCCAAGTCAGGCCCTGAATAAAGCCTTAGGAAAGAGCTGAAGTTTCCTGCAGTGTGAGGGTTGGAAGTGTGCATGTGCTCCCCCCTCAAAGCTGATAGGGTCTGTAAACTCATTTCATCAACAACTTCAATGAGTTCCTCATTTATGTTTTCCTAGGCTGTTATATTTCTCCGTAAGGAAAAAAAAACCCAAACCCCTCAAACCATAAACCAAACACACTGACTTTCACAGAAACAAATCAGTACTCAGGCAACATTTTAATGTCAGGTGGGTGGTGTTTTCTCCCCCTGCCCTGGCCAGCAGGGGTTTGGCCTTACCTTCTCTGTTTACTCCAGAACTGAAGCTGACACCTGTGGCCACCCAGGCTGTGCTCACTTTAGCAGCTGCCAGACCTTAATCAACTTTCTACAATGCTTTTTCCAGCAGCCTTCCCCGATCCCCAGCATCAGGTTTGCCATTTAAGCTCACTGGTAAAATACATGGAGATTTAATCCCTGCTGTCTTTGGTGAAAGTCACAGTATTGCTTTTAAGCTACTTCACAAACTTTCTGGCCAAAAAAAATCCAGATTCTTTTTTTCAAGATATTTATGAGAATAGCCCTTGCATGAGGGTGCTATGATTGTGTTTATTGCCACATTGCTAGGCTCAGTTGATACAAAAATACCTTCAGGATTTATACATCACACTATTTAGTCTTTGGATAATGATTTTGCATTCAAGAATAAATTTCAAACAAAACATATGTATAGGAAAGGATTAAAAAAAGGAAGAGCCAACAAGCTTACACCGTTTTGAAAAGTCAAAGCATGGCATGACTGAAAAAGAGAAATTTCAAGAGTGACTTCCTGGCTTTTCTTGTTCTTAGAACTGACAGAAGGACAGAGACCTTTGGCAAACAGCACATTTTTTATTTCCTAATCTTTCATTTCTTCTTTGTTTAAATAGCTCAGGAGCACAGAACAAGTTCTGGTGCATTAGTATTGTGCTCAGGGGTTTCAAACTCTTTGTGCACAGGTTTCTTTCCTCCCTGGAGGAGTCCTTACACTGTGCAGTTAGAACACATCTCCTTCAGAGTCAGGATTCAGACTGTGAGCACTCACTCCAAAAATGACTCACCTGAACAGCTCAGCAGCTCTTTTCTCTGTTGAAAGGGGTTTTGTTTGGTTCCTGTACCCTGCATTACCTATTACTAAGATTAAATAAAACTTCACACTCTTGCCAAGCACACAAGTGCTCTCGTAAATAATGGTGTCTTCCCCATTTTCCTCTCAGTATTACCTGCTCCCTGCTTCCCTTTCCAATTCCCTTCACCCCTCTGTTCTTGCACTTACATTTGAATCACATTAACTAAAATACATATTTATGCCCTTGTACCTGCACTAATATTTATTCACCTGAACAATAAAATACAGCTTATTATCATACACTACTGCATGGACAATGTTCAGAACAGACCCCTTCAGGCTTGAAAATCCATGGAAGTTGGCAATAAACTTTGTTTTCTCTTCTACTGTTTTTATTAATAATTCTAGCCCATTTTTTTTCTGCTCCTACTAAGACCTCCTTTGATTTTTTAGTTTTCCAGTTCTACTTTAATATTAAATAAGGTGAACTGTGAGGAAGAGGGAAAGTTGGGACATACAAGAGCATAGCAACAGGCTAATCTTAAAATTACTGGTAATGTAAATGTTACCAGTACTGATTCTTGTTACCTCAAAGTAAAGCAATATTTACATGGAGATAAATGAAAATGGAATGCCATTCATACATGAATGTGCCTCACTGTCAAGTTTTGGGATAGGAGCAGCATGACCACAAAAAGAACCAAAACCTAATCAAGTCTAAAAAAATGTGTTTGGGCTGCATATTTTAATCCTATAGCATAGCTGTGGGAATGACCAGCAGTCTGCATAGCACCTTCACACACAAAAATAAAAAAAATCTGAATTGTGACCTTTCAGATGTAGATAACCAAGAAATCTCAAGTATATGGGAACACCTGTATCACATTTGGTGTGAACTGAGTTCTTTGTACCTCCAAGGGTGATACTTGGTCTACATGGTACAGCACAGCATTTCCTGAGACATTTCAAAACAAACTTTATTATGTTCTTTGTGCAACACAAAGCCTGTCTAATTACAGTATTTACATATATTAAAAAGAAATACCCACTCCTTAAAATTTATTTTCTTAACTCCTCCCTTTCCTATTAGCTAAAAATGCTTACACTTGGTGTAAATCACTGTAGACTCAAAAAGCTTAATATTATTATTTTTTTCCTCTATTTTTCTCCTATGGAGGATGGGAGTTTGTTGTTTTTACTCTAACTGTATGAAAAATCAGGAAAAAAAATTAAATTTAGCACTGTTTCAGAGCTTGTTTACCACTCACAGCCATGCAGAACTTAGATGGGTCATGAAATTTCTCCTGGAGGGGACAGTAACAACAGGAAAGAATTTATAGGACTTCTTAAAATGATTTAACAGCTGGAGAAAAAGGAGAAACAACTAACAACATGGGACTAGCCTGCTCTCAATGAACTACCAAGAAGCATTGCACAAACTACTGATTACTTGTATAATCAGGGGTACAAAAGCTAAAACTTTATCTAGGACCTCGCAGTTAATAGAACAGCAGAAATTTAAACAAATAGTTTTTCTTTTTATTTTTACTTATTTAGAAAGCAATTCTGTGTGCCCATTTGCATATGGAGACTACTAAGTTAAATGCCACCCTTCCTATTTCCCAATAGATGCAGAACTTTCTTGGTTTGGCCTCAAGGCTGCACTGATCTCTGTGAGCTGTAACAGCTCCCAGTTAAATAGAAGTTATATGAAGTAATTTTGGAGCTTAAGAATTGTCATCAGTTTGTAAAGCAGAGCCTCTAGAAAAGCTCGCAGTGACTGGATTTGACAGGCACAGGATGAATCAAAGCACTGGGTACTGAAGCTTCAGTAACAGTGAAGCCTTTACAGAACATTTACTCAGTAAACAACATTAATTTATATCTATAAATAACCACAGGTTAAATGAAGAGGTTAGTATAGCTATTACTTCAACATAAAAGAAATCAAACACAGAAAAAATAGACACTAAGGGAGTCCTAATTAGAATTTATAAGTTAATGACTTGAATCTTTGCCTTTTATTTTGCTAAGTATAAAATACCTCGCTTGGCAGAGCCTAATCTCTACACAAACAACAATTAATTACTTTTCATCACACACAAGTCACAGACAATCCTCAAGTAACCATAAAAACTCATCCTTGTGTGGGACTTACCCTGGTGTGGGTGCGAATGTGCATCTTCAAGCCATCATTCTTGCTGAAAGCTTTGTCACAGTAAGGACACTGGTAAGGACGCTCACCTGCAAACAAGAGAAGCATCAGAACCCAGAAATGTGCCCTCAGAGGATGAAGGCCTTGCAGCACAGCTCTTTGTCAAAATGAACTACTTTTCTCTGGCCTTATCTTCACATTCTGTTCAAAGAACAGATCAAACTTTAGAAAAATTACAAATAATCCTGCCTAAGCAGGATGCAGTGCTGGATCAAAATATTCCTCTTTGCTGACTGGTTTTGCACTACAATATATGAATACACACAGACAGCCTTGGTGGAGGGGAAATAAAACCAAAAAGAAAACACCTAATGCCCTTGCTCAAACCACATTCTACAGTGATTTACACATGGTCACTTTTATGGTTAGGCATTAACTCCTCCCAAATAGTTTTTCTATTTCACATCTGGTCATTATTAGAGGCCTCTGGGTGTCAGGATCCCAGTGGAATATAAAATCCACTCTTTTATAATGCTGTATCTGTGTTAGAAGGTTAATCAAAAGTTTCTGCAATATTTGTGTCACAATTTATGACTGAAATAGAAACAGAACAATCTTAGCAGCATCCCATATCTGAAAGGTATTTGTTTAATGCTCCATTACCCTGGTGTCATTTGGCATCGATTTTCCCAAACTCACATTAGTGTAATGTGGATAGTGAGCTGTTCAGAGACAAACAGTGAAGAGTTTCTGAGCAACATCATTTGGAAGAAATGCATTTTAATTTTTAACTCTTCAGGCGATGCACTGGAATCTGAGTCTACTGCCTCCTGTTCCTGTATACTACACTTTAAAAGATCAGGTTGTTTCCAAAACACAGGTCAAAAAATTAAGATGATAATTTTCTGTTAACAAAGTGGATTTTGTTCTACACAACCATAATGCTGAAGGCATCTTCTCAAGTAAAGGCTTGTCACAAGTTAAGCAAAGCCTATTTTATAAAGTCAATGCACAGCTCACAAAGCTGTATATTTATATATATCTAAATATCTATTTCTGCATGTATAGATTTAACATAGATGAAATTTCAAGCACTTATTAACACTCATAATCTTCTAAATTAGGCAAGTAAGATTAACTACATTTTACAGTTTTAAAAAACCCAAAACAGACTATTTCACTGATATATAAAGACCATTAAGTAGGAGTCACTGCTGGACATGAAATCTCCATATCCACGCATTGTGTAGAGATTCAAGGGACCTGAGGTGAGATGATTATTTAAGGAAGGGGATGGACACCCTCCCTGATTTTGTAGACAGATTTTGTTGTCTTCTGTCTCTTTCTTGTGTATGGATAATTCAGTGAATGACAGCTGCACAAGACAGTGCTGCAAGGCACTGTCTGTGAACACTACCTGTGTTTCACTATCTGTAAAACACAAATATTTTTCTCTCTTGTGTTGTGTCATCTCTCAGAAGGCAAAACTGTGTGAATTGGGGTTTTGGGTTCTTTTTTAAGTTGATGGCAACAATCTCTGTTAGAGCTGGGTTTTCGCTGAGCAGTTTGATATATGATCCTCTCTCTCCTGACCCTTGGTGTCTGTAATTCATGCCTCTGAAATTCAAACACTCCAACAGTTGTCAGTACTCAAATATTTAATTAATTCAGCTGACATTTTTATGTTTGGGGGCTTTTGAATGTAAAATTTAAAGCTTTCAGCAGTTTGTAAGCAGATGAGCGATGACAGGGTAGGAGTTGTACCCTCCTCCCTCTCTCCCCCATCCCCAAGTCTCTTTAAAGAGAAAGACTTTTGCCTTCAAAGGATGGGTTTGAGTTGTCTGAAACAGAATCAACCAGGGTCACCATGGTGCTTGATGAGTAAGTCCTTAGGAGCTTTCAGCAGATGCCAGCAGAGGGCAACAATATGACTCCACATCAACGTGTCACACCTGAAAACGTCAGGCTTCGAGCTGCTTTTACAAACTGTCCATTGTTAAAAATCTTCACTGTTCCAAAAATCAAGTTTACTATGTAACACAGAGTGCCAGCTTTGACTTGACATTCAAACTAGGAGCCATCTTGTTTTTCTAAATTATATACATTTATCAAGCACAGTCAATAATTGCCAGTAAAACTATTTAAAAGATGTTCCCAAGTAATTTTACTGTTGATTTTATTTTTTGTTATTTTCTTTCAACTAATCTTTGCAGGCTGCATGCTTAAAATCTATACAAGTGTCCTGGTACTTACACAATCAAGTGTCCACCCTGTGCATGCACATCTTTTAAATGCCTATCTTCTACCTCAAAAGGTTTTAGGATTTTACAAAATTAACAGTGGGGCACTTAAAATACATCTGTGCTAGCAACAACCAAGTTTCTTAGCATAAATTTCTTATGAATGGCTCTCTGGAAAGGGTCTCTGTTGTTTGTCTCAGAAATGAATTAACTGCCCTCTGACAATGCATCTTTTGTGCTATTTACTGTCTCAGGAGCCTAGATAACTAACTCAGATTAAATATCTGATCTTGTGGACATCAGATCTGGTAAGATTATTACAACTCTACATATTACCTTCTCTACCTCTGGTAAAAATTAACTTCCTTCCCTGCTTCTGAGCCAGGCTAAGCAAACATTATTCATACTACCAGGCAGTTTCTCATCAGAATGATTCCAGATTCCTCATGGAGACTACTGGGAGGCAGGCTCCCCAAGAGCACTGTCACACACTATGTCCCACTCTAAGTCCTGTAGATAAAGAGGAACATTTTAACTTCCTCTTATCCTGTGAGAAGCAAATGGAATAAGATGCCAACAGAGGAAAAGAGAGTTCTGAACAAATGAATGCTAAAAATATTCCTCCCACACATGAAGGCTTGCTGAAGTGCAACCTTTCATATAGAATTGTGGCAAGTGTCCACAAAGGAGAAGGGTTTGGGCTTCCACAAAGTTTAGAATTGTCAGAGACAAACTGGAGAGCAAGGCCATGGGATAAAAGCTCCTGGGAAGGTGACATTATCCATTGGGCTTTCACATCCATCCACAAAGATCACCAAAACCCAACTATAAACACTGAAGTAATAAACCTCGGGTCAATGTGTGCACAAGAAATTGTGGAGATTTCCAGATACAAAACTCCTCTGATCAGAAAATTAATGGATCCCTAACAAGGAGATTAACAGTAAAAATTACTAAGACCAGCAATTGAAATATCTTGCAAGTCATGAACCCCTCTTTCTCTGGTTTTCACAAGAAGGAGCTACTAAGAATCCAAGTGAAACAAAGTGATTTCCCCTACAATAAACTACAATTTCTTCTTGGATTTGCTGCTAGAAACATGTTTTTTGAGATCATGTGAATTTGTGGTAACAATGTACTAAGTGGGGGTGCACCTCAGGCAAAGTCAACACCAATTAAAAACTACGGCATTTGCACTCTGCGCTTTTACATTAACATTTTTATATACAGATATATATAAAATATCAAAATATTTTTGTGTTTGGGTGTTTTTAAAATCTGCTTTCTAAACAAAACTATTGCTTTCATTAAAATAGCAGAATACCCATGCAAGTCAAATGTAACAAACATTATGTTCACGCCTGAGTTAAGCTGACTCTCATGTCCCTGCTGTCCCAGAACGAACTGCTCAACACATTAATGGCACTTCTGTACAAATAACCCCAAATAAATAATCCTGGGATAAATTGCAGTGGATTTAGCATAATTCAAAGTCTAGACATTCTACTTCCAGATTTTGTATGAACAAAAAACCAAAGCTTTCAACATAATAAAAATATATTTAACCTTAATACAAGGATTATGAAAAACAATTCCATGATTGAAAAACATACGAGATTTTGATCTGAAACCATGTCATGACAGAACTGACATATTTTTTTCCCCTCAATCTCTAGGTTGAGAACACAATACCTAGTGGACCTTAATGTGGCATAACAAGTTAAATACCAGGTCCTTCCATTCCAGTTTGACTCAGGACAGTTTCCTATGAGACATCTGCAATCACAGGTACTGTAATGCAGGATTTACACTGAGTTCAGCACACAGATTTCCCAGACTCAGATACAAAACAATTAAGAAGCAAATCCAAATATACATTAGTTTTTGAAGATTTCAAGATTTCAGTGGCTACAGCTAGACATTTAATAAAGGCTTTGAGACAGTTAATCAAACTGGTCATATGCATTGCTATTTTCACACTGTATTCTGCATTCCCTGCAGCCAGCTGAGCCCCCAAAAAAGAGCTGTTTCTCAAGTTAGGTGGAAACCTGATATAAGCACCAGTGCTAGCAATGACTTCCAAACAATGACCTTGAATAAGATTAGGCAAATATGTACTTTACAGGTGAGAAATAGGTTCCCATCCAATGAGACAAAATGTACAACAGAGAAACAATCCTAATCTGAACAGACTGCAGCAAAAGTCTGAATAGCCTAGCAAACCAAAGCAGCAGTCTCACTGCTCTTTCAAACCATACACAGGCACTACTTCTATTTCATCTGTGAAATCTGCAGCCCTGGTTACTGTCCCTGTTCCCCTTAGTCACCTAAACACAATTCTTGCTTAGTCACCTAAACACAATTCTCAGGTATTCATGTTGGCCTTCATGCAGGAATTCCCTGGCTTGCTGTCTTTACTGGAACTCAACTGCTCTGTTAAGGAATGAAGAATTTTAATAATGCAGCAAAATTATCAGGGTGGGGGTTTTTTATATACTTTTTAATACGTCTCTGCTCGGTCAGCCGGGAGATTCAGCATTAATGGTTTTGGTCAACATTCATAAACACCAGAAAAAGACCTAAGACAGACTGCAGTGAACATCAGATCACGTGCAGCATGTGCAGCTTCAAGAAATTGCTCTCCTCGGTTTTCTTTAAAAAATGAACAAATATAATTTCGGCAACGTGGTCCCTCAGACTGTCCTACAGGCCATTTACCATGTTCTAAACATAGCTCCCTTTCAGATGGTAAACTTCTTATTATCAGGATTAGAAGATTGTTCCCTAAATAAAAGCAATGGTTTTCTGTATAAATACATAGATAGGTGCATATTTTCAAAACATCAGCTCTCAGAACACTTATAGCAAACTGTACCCCTTTTAGAAGTCCTAACTCAACACTGGAGTAAGGGAGAGGGTTAGAAGGGAGCCTCCACCGCCGCCCAACTGTAGTGGAATGAGCACAGTTCACCTGGGGAGGAATTTGGAGGCCATCTGGATCACACATTTAACACTCCTTACCAGATGATCCACAGGGCAGCCCAGAATGGGAATTGCAAAAGGGCTTTTTTAGTCAGAGATAATCTGGGGTGATGACAGCATTCAACAGCAAGTAAGGATGGGCAAAAGGTTAACGGATGTAACAAAATTATAATCTATGACATCTGCTTTAGAACACTGCTCACAGAGGGCACCTGAAAGCTTCACACATCTACCCTCAGATGCTCTTGCCCTCAGTGCTCCCATTAAATAAAAAACTTTGTGTCCTTAACCGAAATAATTCAGTTAATGCACTATGCAAATGTGTACACACAAACACAAATAAACCTAAAATACACAGACCTGAATTTCTCCCACATGAAAAGGACTTCATTAGGAATCAAAATTAAATCAAACAGGAACTCAAATGAACCCAGTTCTTCCAACAGAATTTAAAGTAGAAGATGCCAGAAAACTAATCACTGAGTAAAGATCAAAAATTCACAAGTTAAGAAAACATTCAGTAAATTTCACCACTTTGGTGTTGCAGACCCATGAGAAAACAAACACCTCTTCAAAATAACGAACTTCCTCTTGTGTAGAGGTGACAATTTTCTACATCCTGAGTAGCATCTTCAAAAGCATTTAATACTGTGCATCTCTCAGGCATTTCTGTAATTTTGACAAGGGATTCCAGGGAGGAAAAAGAACGGAAGAGTAATCAAGAAGTTTGGCCAACTGCAGCAGCGAGCTGCTTTCCTTATGACATCTGCACTAGTCTTAATCCAGACTAGACAATAAAAAGTGATCTGGCCTGTGCAAAATTCTGGCCTGCCTCCTTTTCAGCCACTAAACACTCAAAATTTAGCACTTGAGAAGGTACAGAAGTCCCCACACAGGAACAGCTCTCTCATGCCAAGAGCTATGTAATTTGTGATCTGAAAGAAAAAATACTTGAGGACATCAGCTGAGACAAGACCCAGAAACACCAAAAGCACAGGTAATTTTATACTCATAGTGGGCCAGATAAAGAAAGGGATAGCTCTGACTGCTCTGAGAACAGTCCTGTGCTTTGAGAAACAGTCCTCAGGTATGGGACAATTAGATATTTCTTACTTCCTTTTAATCAACATTCAAATCTAGCAGACTCTGAAGACAAGAGATGAAAGGCCCCTGTTATTTCATTCAGTTTTTTTTCCTTCACTGATGATGAATAACTTTAGGTTTGTGTATTTGTGAATGCTTTCTACCAAAGCTCCAACACTCATTTTCCAGGCACCAGGGAGAACTAGTATTGGTTTCATGTAAACCAACTACATGCATTTCCCATTCACTACAAATAGTCACATATTTATTAAGAAAAACCCTCAAATCCTACTCCTTCAAAATAAGGGAAAATCAGAAGGCTTGAAACATTTTTTTCTACTCCTTGTCTTTTTCTAAGTATTTAGCCATGTTTTAATTTTTGAGGTATGGAAGTGGTACTTTCACAGCTGAGGTGATTTGATTTCTGCAAAATTTAGGGTTTATTCAAAGAATTCAGATTATTTCTAGTTAAGACCAATAAAATGTTTGTCCTATCTGGTCCATCAAAATAACATGATATTATTGAGATATTGGCTATTTGCCTATATGAATGAAATTAATCCTAAAGACTAGTAAAACACCCTACAAAATAAGAAAGCTATCTGCATCCATCCAGTAAAGCATGGACTGCCATTATTACTTATGGACTCTCATCAGTTCTACAGTGATGTCAAGATTTTAGTAATAAATAAAAACCAGATACAACTTTAAAGACTAAGCCAGTTGCATTCTTTGCAGCTATCAGTGCAATTAAACAGGCTGATTTCTCTGAGTGGAAAATGTAACATCTATTACTTCCATGAACCTAATGGGGAACTGAGTCTTTTAAAGAATATGCACTAATCAATCCATAACTCATTTGATCTAAAAATGTCTCATTCAAACAACCTACCCCTCAAAAGAACATTTCCTCATTCATGGGTACAGACAACAAGAAGCTGACAGCTGCATGAAACTTTACAGGTATTTTTAAAGATTTAACGGTTGTCTGGAGATGAACAGGACAATGATGTATAAACTGAAAGGTTTAGAAATGCAGAATCCTTACCTTTGAGCCTTCAGCAAGCTCCTTTTTAAATTGGTTAGATAAAAGGGGGATCATTTATAAGTTATTGAACAGAAAGAACCTATCTGTAGACATGTGCAAGCTGTTCACTGACTAGATACAGATACATTCCTTCACATACTTCACTGGCATATGAGAGGAAGTTCCTTCAAGCTTGCCTTTTATCTTTTCTCCTATGTAAGAAAATATAAATTACTTGTAAGGTAATTTAGAAGATCTGCTGGCATGAGGATCCTGGCTGTACATTATTATGTACATGAACAAACAGTTGCTTGTTTAGACATATTTTACACCACAATAAATTAAAGCAAAAGGTTATACTGTACTTGAACTCATCACTTCCTTCAACTACTTTGAAGTCTTCTGTGTTCAGAGATGACCGAACGACTGTTAAAAACCAAAGATTTTTTTTATTATTATAACTCCACCACTAATATTTTGCTTACTCAGGAATTTTGTCTTAGAAGTGCAGAATTTGAACTTAGACTTTTATATAGTAGGGACTTAAACATGATTTCATATATGCTCAAAAGCTGAGTTAAATTGTAGATACGGAACTACAATGGCAAAATTAGGTGCATAACATCAAGCTCTTGGTGCAGGGGGCATTTCAACAAGGCAATCAGCACCAAAAGTTATACGTTTTTCAAAGCATATAAAGTAGTTTTTACTTATGGAAGTTGAAAAGGCAGGATTAACTGTGTTGGCACAAAGCATATAGAAGTCTGTGGTTCAAAAGCTTTTTGCTGTTTTAATGTAATCTCTTGGTATTATCTTTTACTCATGTATATGGAAGTAAATTTGCAAAGAACCTTCTTAGCTTAAAAAACAAAGCTGCTTTTTGCACCTAGCATTCTTAGATGTAACATGTAAGAATGACACAATAAGTCATGGCTTTCAAATGACATAGAGTTGAAAAATTCATCTTCTCAGAGAACACTCAGAACAGATGTAAAGTTATAGTTATGTTATTGGCTTCTTATCAGGACTTGGACTAACTGTGATGGCAAAAGCAAAATAAGGTTATATTTTAACCTATATTAGCATGGAATTTTCCAGAAAACATTTATGGTCATTAGTTGCTCCTCATCCATCCCTACGTAAGAGTAGGGAAAGGACAGCGTAGAAGGGACAGAATTCCAGTCAGTCCCTTAATTCTCCTAGCTCTAAAACAAATTCACCTGCAAATACAAACTGCTTCAGAATAACTTTCACTGTTGCACAACTCGATGAGCTACATCCCACGGATGGAAGGGATTAGAACATAACTAATTGGGAAAGCAACAGTATAAATAGCAGACAGATAAAATGTGTATGTGTTTATACAAAGATCACACAGGCACACACAGATCCATATACACACCCCACAGCAATTAACACATTTAAATAGCTATGCATAAGGCAACTGGAGAAGCTGCCCAAACTGCAGCCAGAAACTGTTAACACTGGAAGTTGCTTAAAACTTCAGGGAAGCAATTAACCTCCCAGCCCCGGGTTTTCAAGCTCATGGAGCAGACCATAGGATTTCTTTTACAATTTATGAACAAGCCAAGGAATTTATATCACAGTCAAAGGATTCTTTTGCTGCATTAACCCCAGCTCCCTGTGACCCCAAGAAGTCATAAACCAACAGGATACAGGAGAGGGAGAATGTGCTCTAGTGTTTCAGCTGACCTGTAGAGCGCTGTCTCTGTCATGCCAAGGCTGAAACCCAGATGATGAATTACAGAGCAATACTCCAGGTTCAGAGGCAAACATCACCCCCTTCCCTCTATACATGCACATGCAGACATGTTCACTCACCCCAAACCAGCTCAGCTGCTGCAAAAGGCCAAGTACTGTTTGGGCTCATTTACAGAGTCTTATTTGAAGACAGAAGAGGGAAGAAAACTGCTTATCCAGGAAGCATGCATGTCTGTGAGTAACAATATTCAAAAGTACATGTTGCACACTAAATAAAAGACAAAACCCCACTGAGCTTCTGGTTTTGTATATGGATTAATAAGCATATCAAAAATACAATTCCAAAGCAGAACCAGAAAGGTAGCCGAGAACGTCACCTTTTGTAAAGAACAACTTCATAAATACAAGGAGGACAAAAAGCGATGCACAACTCTCTTTAAAATAACCTCTACCTGAATTGATTCTGTAAATACAGAATAAAACCTCTTACACAAAGTAGCTCATAAAACAAAGTCTAGCTGACCACACACAGAAAATGGGATAATGCAAATGTGTGCAGACCTCAAACCTCATCATCTAAAATCACTAAGATAAGAAAGGTTTTGCAATATTTACACTTATTGTGGACTGCTCAGTTGCACCAAAAGCTTAGCCCCAGCTCAAGGCTTATTCAGAAGGATGAATCACCTCCTGAAAACAGACAGTGGCTGCTTGTTTCACTTCCAGCTCACAATGAAAAGTGATACTTTGAAGTCTGACCAAAGTAAAAAAGGATGGCACAGTTTTGAAATTATTAATTCAAACCCAAAGAATTTAACAGTCACCAGTAACATGAAGTATTAGTCACTGCAACATTGAGAAACCAAACATTGATCTCTGAGTAAAGTAAGTTTGTGGCTCCACTATTTGATGAACTGAAAATTTCTTATTGCTCAGAAATTCCCTGAAAATTTGTCAAGGATTTTCACATTATAGGGAACTTGAGTGCTCAACCTTTTTTGACCCTGTTTGCAGATGATCTGGATTTCCTTCATCAGCTCTGCTTACGTTCTTTGGGAATGATGCAAGCTACTCCTCAGAAAGCTCTGTTTCCTCAGGCTCACTGAACTCTGGATAACAATTTCCTCTTGTGATCAGTGTGCTTGTGTTATGACCAAGAACAACATGGCTGAAGCCTTCAGGTACAGCACCAAACAAAACCATCTCTCCAGAATTACAAAATGAATCCAAATACAGATTTTTCTCACTCAACTTTACATAAGGCCTTTTGCCATGTAACTTAAAAATATTATTTTTAAACCACAAGTCAGAACTTAGCAGCAACTTCCCCCCCCCCCCCCCCGCCTTCATTCTTCACCAGGATAATCACGAAATGATCAGGAACCATAACAGAGGGACAAAAACAACCATGAAAACCTATTTTGGTCAAATCTCACAGTGAAGGATGCAAACCACCAAAAACATAATTGACACTTTAATAGCAGCAAGACTGGAAGAGGAAAGGATCAGAGTTTATTTATCACAGGTTATTATAAATGAATTTAGCAAGGCATTTTTCCTGAGTTACTAACTATCAAATGACTGCTTCTAGCTTCTTAGGAAAAAAAGAGACCTTGAAAGGTTCCCTTCTGCAGTATTATTCATTCATAAACTGTTTCCACAGTCCATATTCCTGTAATTCCAACCTGTATCATCTCCTGGCAAGGCAGTTTCTCCCCCTGCATTCCATTTACAAAGGTACTAGAGATCTTCAGCATCCTTCTGCTTCAAGTAAGTACAAAATGTCATAGTCTCCTATAACAGGTTACAAATTTCACAGGGCTCTAAACTCAAGGGTAGAGGTCCCTGGTGTGTGGTTTCACAAAACTCACTTTAGCCCAACTCTTAAATTTATGAAAGCCTACTTGAGAGAGCTGAAATGTAACTGGTAGCAGCACATGTGTGAAAAGCATTTTTACTTGGACATCTCCAGAGCATTTTCCCAAGAGCCATCTGCACTATGAGCTTGGACAACTGAGGCTTTCTACTCCATGCAAACTGATGGGTAACATCAGCAGCACACAGAAATTACTGTCATCCCCCTGCAAGCCAAACCTGGTTATGCAGAGTGAAGAAAATGTCATAGGAAGGCTATTTGTTAAATCATGCTCTGATGCCAAAGGCAAATCTACACCGTTTTATGTTGGAAACAAATTATCACAAAGAAACCTCTTTCAGCTGCCTGATGCCACTTCTGTGAATGAAGCCTGACAACAGCTTTTATACATGGAGCACATAAAATGGCTGACAAAGATGCTGTGTTAGGCCTTCCTGTAAATTTGCCTGTTTTTAGACAGATAAATTGTGGACACAGAAATACCTTGTAACATATTTAGAAGTCTTATCTGTTCATTATAATAAATACCTGTATGGCTTCGAATATGAACTCTCAGCGTTCCATTGCTTGCAAACTTCTGTCCACAATACGGGCAAATCTTCTCTTTTTCTCCTGTGTGAGTCTACATGGGGTGGGGAAAGACAAGAATGACTGTTCAGCATTAAATAAAAAAGTGGAATATGGAATATTTAATTGTATTGACATTGACTGCTATTACCTCTTTCATGTATTTTACCATCACACCAGGCAAAGATTCTAATTAGCTCCAGGTGTTAGAGAATTGATCACGAAAAGAACACTGTAACTATCACCAGCTTGTCTTTCAAAGTCAAGCTTTTAGGGCTAGAAGGCCTCGCTGATATAAAAAGAATTATTTCAAAAGGGAAAACAAAAATCACAAACTCTCCCATCCAACCTGTATAGTCAACAGCAAGATCACCCTGAAATAAATTACACTCAAGGTCACCATCATTTTTCACACCATACTTTCAACACCCAATTCTGAAGATTTATCAGTCTATTGAATTCCTTTTCCTTGTAACTGTGGCTGTTCTTTTAGTGGAGAATTTCTGATTACTTTCTTTAAGAATGTTAATTTAAATGAGACAACAAAGATAACACATTCAATTATATGTACAGCTGACTATTTTGGTTTTGAGCTAGCACATGACCCTCTTCAGATAGGGAAATTAATTCTTATTTTTATGAAAGACACTGAAATGACACAAAATTCTTCATTACATAAAAAAAAAAATCTATCTCACATAGTACATTACATGCTACAGCTGAAGCAAGAGTAAATGAGATATCATTTCAACACTGGATGGACTGGCACTGTTTTCATTCCCTGGCATTAAAGACATGAATGTTCAAGTTCTCCTGATTAGGATACAGTTATTTGGAAATCATTTGAATCCCAGCAATATTGGGATATACCAGACACACTGCTATTAATTCATTCCAAACACTCAAAAACCAAAGGGATTTCTGGGAGCAACACATTACAACTACAAGGCTCACAAACACAGTTAGTCCTAGTCTGACAGTAGCACAAAGCAATTCCAATTTTACACACATCCATGAAGCAAGTATTATATGGCAAGCAATGCATGCGTGACTTTTTAAACAAATTCTCACAATCCAAATTAGGTGGCAACACCTAAACTGACTTTTCTCAGCTGATTTGCTCTTGATTCAATTATTTTCTTTGCATTTCTTCCCTAGAATATCAATCTTACCTCAGGTTACCACAGTAGCGAGCAAGCTTCCTCCCAAAGTTTACCCCAACTCCTTTGCAGAGACTGGTGGAAAGGAGTGTGTTAAGAGCAGTGCAGCAAGTCCCATCCTGCCACACACCTGATGCTGGAGCACTGAATTTAAACAAAAGCACCTGCTGTGAATAGTGCTTGCCACCAATAACCCCACGACTGCAATGAGCATTTTAGGGTAAGCTTCCTACTGGAAAGCCACAAATGCAGAAGCAGCTGGAGATCCTACACTGAATCACAACCTTAAGGGCACACAAGAAACGATCAGTTGATTCTACTCACTTTCTTATGGCTCTTCAGGACTGAGGGTGTCACAAAAGCTTTGTCACACAGGTCACATTTGTATTTCTTATGTCCATCGTGTACAACTTGAATATGAACATTCAGTGTGTCCTTTCTTTTGAAAGTGGCATCACAGTGATCACACTTGAAGGTCCTCTCACCTAACAAAGAGAAAAACAGGTCATCTTCTTTGAAAAAAAAAAAAAAACCAAAATTTATGTTTTTAGAAAGACCTTCAGTCAAATCTACAACTGCGCATATTCTGAATAAGGGATTTTGGATATTCTGCAAATCCTTGTTCATTAGAATACAAATTACTGAACAAGTTTCTAAGCTTTTCCCTCATCATTTTTAACATTTAACATTGGGAAAAGGTTTACAACATCCAGTGCTTTACAAAATTTGCAGAAACTTTGTAAAAGAACAAACTCGACATGCCAGTCCAATAATTCATCTAACAGAAACACTGTTAAGCAAGATTAGAAAAGGAAAGGGTCATGGTTTTCTTAGTTAGGCCAGTGTGAATATTCCCCAAATCAAAGTACTGTCTTCTGAGGTACAAAGATTTTACATCATGAGTTTTTTCTAAAATCTAAATTGCTGATGTTCAAAGGGTTGAATGGTAATTTAAGGCTCTGCAAATATTAGAGATGGAGAAAAATCCACCAAATAGAAATCATAACACAGTCAACTAAAAAAAGACAGAATGCCAAGAAAAGTTACTGGTGAGGGAAAATGGTCACAGCACTTCTCTGAGCAGCTCTAGTTCTATGCCAGGAGCAGGAAACATGAGCCTGGGCTGGCACAGGAGAGACAATCTCAGTGTCAAGCTCTAAACTGGATTACCTACAAAAACTGAGCAAGTCACCAACTTATCTCTGTTTCCATTTGTCCTTTCTTATAATGGAGGTGACACTATCACACTTAATGCAGAAATAAATCTCTTGCCATCAGACCTCAAATCATTGCTGGATTTTCTACAGCATATTTGGAATTGTATTTCACTGCATCTGAAGGCAAGGCTTGAACTTGGCTCTGATTTTTTTAACTCCCTGCACACAGAGTTGAATCTTAGTACCAACTTAACACAGCAAGCTGTATATTGGAGCAAGGTGCCACATATCTGTTTTTCTCAGCCCAATGTGATACAAAAGGAAGCTGTTTTTCCTCCCTGACTTTGCACTTACTGTTATGGATTAACAGATGTCTTTGGAGAGAGAAGGGGGTTCGGAAAAGGGCTTTGCATTCTTCACATTGGAATGGTCTCTCTTCAGAATGGGTCTGTGGATGAAAGAGAACGTGTCAGAGGAAAGGCTCATGGAAATCAATCAGTTGTCATTGCAGTAACTACAGCTAATTTTCCAGACTGAAGGGGACATCAGAATTGGAAACATCAGGGGACAAAGAACTAAAATAATCATTCTGCCATTATCCAGGATCCTGAAAGCCAGCACAGCAGCTACTGAGTAACTGCGCCTTCCCCGTCCTCACAAGTGTCACATGAGGTGTGCATGTAAACAGAAACAGAATTACACAATAACCAAATTATAACCAAAAAATACAAGTTCAGCTGCACTGCTTCAGCTGTACTAACACTGGCCTGGCATACTTAATATATGAATAAATGCTTTAAAGTTGAACACACACAACCTCCTTTTCTTTCAGTTAAGTTTGAAGGTAAAACCAATCTGATTTGCAAAACAGTACCTAAAATTTGGCAAAGACAAATCCTCAAATCATGATATTACTTTTATATATAGCTTCTTTTATTAAATAAAATATCAAAAGACAAAAACCACCAGAAAAAAAACAAAGCCACGGAAGCAACAGTACCAAGATTTTTGTTGGCTGTAGAAAAATTCATTGTAGCTGAAAAACAGCCTCAAAGCTATGAATAAAATAAAAGGCTAAGCTTGGATGAATCACCCAGACCACAGAGTTGGTGAAGCAAATTTTTTTTTTGGAGCTTGGGAAACATCCAGCTTTATTTTACTTTTGTAAATTCCAAAGAACTTTCCCTGTTTCCTAGTGTTATTAACAGCTGTCCCACTGTAGATAATAAATTGTACTAATTTATTTACTATCTACCCAATTTCCTACTGTTTTTGCAAAGGAAAGCAGGTTTTTAAGCATCAGCATCCAAATACTTTATTAGCTCACAAGGACCTTATTAGAAGCTGGAGCACCTAGAGGAAAAGGGGATGGATAATAAGCATTCTATAATATGCAGGAAATTAGGTAAATGAGTTAGTTCATAGACTAAGGGCATACATTAGCACAGTAGACATTTATATAACCTATTTCTGCTATCCAGAATCCACACAACTGTTATTCTACCCCTTCAGCTGTGGGGAAAAAGGGCGCTGGGGGAGACAGCATTAATTATTGAGAGGTTGGCTGAGGGCCTTGAACCCAGTTTGATTGGAACACTGATGCCCTCTCACATACACACAGTACCAAAATCTGAGTGTACTGCAATGGTATAGGGAGGCTTTGGGTTCAAAATCAATTCTTTTACCTCAGGCCATGTCAATGCAAGCAAAAAGACTGCTGGAGGACCATCACAGGTGTGGAATATCTCTCATGTTCAAGCCCAGACTCTACAGGTTCCCACCGCAGTTGGCATTAGCTGACACCCTGCTCAGCCCCCCTGGCAGTGAGGCCAAGGATTGACAGGACATGAAGAGACTGAACTGCCTTCTCACCTCAACTGGGGCTTCCTCCAGAACAGGGTTGGGACACATTGACGAGACACTGTGGGGAAGCTCGCAGTGCTGCTGTCTGTGCTGTACCTGTTCTGTGGATAAATAGAAGGGTTCAGTCTCCAGAGCTGTCAACCTGGCACCTTTCACGAGCGCAAAATTCATGCTGCTTATTTAAAAAAATGCCCTGGTTTGGTACACTCACCACGTGAGTGACAGTTCCAAAGAGCACAGCGATTTGTACAGAACTCCTCCTTTGCATCTCCTTTATAGTTCTCCTCATCTTTTGATCAAAAGACGCAGATTCATCTGCACATCTTAACTTCCCTACAAAGAAAATCACCTAACTAGGCATACCCACATGCAAGGGTACACAGACCATCCCAGCCACTGAGAATGGGTTCTTATGGAGCATTTCATGGCAGCATTTCCTACCACAGCTTCCATCTGTGGAGGCTTAAGCCCAGCCCAAGGCTACTTACTCCCAACAGATAAACTGATGGGATACAGTTGTTCCAAATCATTATGCTCCCCAGGACCAAACAACCCTGGATTAGCCATAAACCCTTTAAAATCCTGTGTCTGATGACCTATTTCAGCTGACTGTCATGTCCTCATACTTGGTTCTCTGAACTCATCCTCTATACATAGCAACAAAGGAGCAGATGGAGCAGAAACATCTCCAGTATGGAAGTAATCTGCATTACATGGCTTAGATCATGCACCCTCATCCAATCTACTCTGCATGAAAGGTGACTACTTTTATCCGTAGCACAATCCCTTTGTTACATTTGCCTCTTCATTTCAGATACTACCCTCTTGCCTTGTCACAAAAATGGAACTGTATTCTTCAACCAACCATTCAGTCACAGTCTGAGCTCTCACTGAGAACATCTGAGCTGGTTCCATATCCCAGAACACTGCCTAGCCTTGACCTCCAAACAAGTGGCAAAGCCAGCTTGTAGATGCACCTCCACAGAGCAGAGCAGCACCTGTCTGCAGCAGCAGTGGATCACAGAGGCACTCCTGGTCCTGCCTCAGACCTGCAGCTCTAAGAACGTAAGTGCTCAGCTAAGGTTCACATCCCAATGCTCCACTGAACAGAGCAGATACACTCTTGGCAACTCTGCTGCATCTCCCAGTGAAATCCTGTGAAATGTGAGGAACTGATCTCCTTCTGCACTTTTGAAATGACCCAACAGACACCCACATCTGAAAGGTGTTTAAAAACACATGTTGTGGGAGCCATTTTTATTCTGAGACTTCCAACACAAAATCAGGTTAAAAAACAGGAATTACAGCAACAATAGCAATAAGTTTCCATCTAAAACACAAACCAAGAACTCAAAGGCACAAAATGTATCTGTATTCTCTTAAATATAAAAAGGATACAAGCCTTCTATAAAATCCAAAGGTTTTTTAAGCATGTTACTATCAAACTTCAAGGCATGTTTTCTGTTAAATGCTGTTGATTTAAGTGCTTTTTAACTCCTATACCGATCATTCCTACTGCAGGTATCTATGCTCCCTGCTACTACTTCAGTAACCTAATCCAGGAACTCAGAAAAGCACCCTGAAATTATTTAGAGTTCAACTTCTCTTCCTCCAAACAAAAATAAACCCAGGGGGACATCTCACAGGAAACACATATCTAAAAATCATTAAAAACCCCAGCTGAAGAAATACACAGAAGTGTGATACACAATAAAGTTTTACATTTGCACTGCTCCTGGAACAGCATTCCTGTGAACAAGCAGGAGAACCACTGTCCTTTTTCCTTAGGCATAGCCTTGCCTAATCATGGCACTCAAAACTATTTTGGCATCCAAAACCACGACATCCTTCAGTTGTATGGCACAACTGGCTTCTGTGCAGACACATCCACACTCTCCTCTGCTGTCTGCTACCTCTCCTCCTGTTGTTTCCTCAGTGGAGAGGGGTCTCTATAAAAGCAACTCAGGCCATCCATGTCAGTCTCCTGTCTCTCCTGTTCACCTCTTCACTCAGCATGTGAATTTGGAGACCTACACCTATGTGGATAGGTGAACAGTCACAGCTGTTTGGGTAATCTTTATGCAAAACATAGGAATAAGTTTCTCTCAATATAGAAGAGAGTGGATTTACAGCTAGTCCTAGGTGCAAACAGGTCCAGGAAACCAGTATTCCAACATGCTTTAAGGAAGTTTGTCAAAATTAGGTACCCACTAAAGCTGTCTAAATTTCAATATTTTTCCCATTTAGTGGAGGCTCTAATCCTTGCTTATGCTAGTGGTGCTGCTGCTTTAAACACAGAACTGGACCAAAGTGTTTACTCCTTCATACTTAATCCTGAAGTCCATTTTCATCCCAAACTCCCTACCAGTCACCAATGGCAAGTCAACATTAGGAAACACGTAAAAAGTATTCATTTAAAATATACAGCTATCTTTCTAGATAGCATTTCATACATTTTTCTCAGAAGATATCCAATCTGCAAGGTCCTGTCCAGTTTTCTGTAAGCCTAGAACATAAAATATTATGTGGAGGAGCTAGTCTTGTCCTTCAGCAGGCTGCTGCATGCCTTCTCATTTTAGACAGTCATCACCATTTCATCCTGTGAGAGGCATTATTATTGCTCTTACATGATTTATGGCTGCAAGTGCAAGAGATGGTGCAAAGATCCTGTGCCAAATTCCCAGATGGAGTATAACATGAGCCACGCTGCAAAAGACTTGGAGGTATGGCTGTATCAGGGTTGGGGTTTTTTTTTCTTTTTTTTTTTTCTTTCATAGTCTTATAATTCTGAAACAGCAGTCCTGGACAGAGCCTTGCCATTAGAAAAGTAAGCCCAGGTTAAAACTAATGACAGGCATTATGGAAGTTAGGCCAAGCAGATTTGAGTTTCAATCAACACAGGCAGAACATCCCTTTGTGAGCCTATTTTTCAGGTAATGTTTCTTCTCAGATTGTTTTAATACTTGAACACTGCACTAAGTTCAAATTTAGTGTCGTTTGAAAGCATCTGCTGCTAAGTCCAACAATGACTGCAAGAGTACTACACATAGTTTTATTCGATTACAATATTTTAAAAAATACTTGGAGATATTTTTTAAATCAGTTACATTAACTTGGTAACCTCGAACTTAAAAAAACTCCAAAAAACCACCACCAAAACAAAGCAAAAAATAAAAACAAAACAAAAAAAGTCAAAATGGGATTTATTTGATGCTTTTAACCAAGCAACTGTAATTTACTTCTGCTTATTTAACTTTTTTGTTTACTAGAATTGATTCAGCCTTTTGAGATTTTGGATATAACAAAGAACACTAAAACTACATTCTCCAATACTTTAATCCCATGTTTATAAGCATGGCAGAGCTTAACGATGAACCACTTAAAAGAAAAAAAAAAATCTGCAAATCTGAGGCTGGCAGACCTGTAAACAACAACAGCAGAGTGCTTTACCTTCTTGTGATTCTTGTAAACATTTCTGTGGGCAAATCCCTTTCCACAAAGCTTGCATTTATAAGGTTTATCTTCACTGTGTATTATTTTGTGTGCAGTCACTTGATCAAGTCGTTTGAAGGACTTACTGCAAACCTCGCAGGTGTAGGGGCGTTTTTCTGCAGAAAATGAGTGGGGGACATTTAATCTCCTGTTTATACAGGGGGAGAAGATGAAAGGCAGAGACAGTCATCTCCTCAGAGAGATTTCTGCAATTAAGTCAACCCAATTAAGATTAAACCAATTAGAAAGACATCTAATGCCCTTTATGTTAGACAGTTAAGTCACTTCACAAAAGATGAGCCATGGTGTATCTCAAGAAATTGGCACATTCTTTGCAATACTCATTGCTAAAACTCAACTCTGATTAATTAGCTTAAATCAAAAGAGAATGACTTCAAAGAGGAAAACTGTGTTTCCAGATTACAAATGTTAAAGAGGGCATGACAGTTTAAATGTTTTAAAACTTAATTAACAATATACATATTAGCTTCCAAAACCAAAAGTTCCTATGCAAAAAGCCTTTATGCTTCAACTGGTGACTGCAACTTCACTGCACTAATGCTCATCCAAAAGTGTCAAAAGAAAGCCAGGAGCCTCTGAGATACAGATTATGTTACAAGAAACGAGCTTTTGCTGTGGACTGATACCAAGAAAATAGTTCAATTCTAAGCCTGTGCAGCTGTAAAAACCTGCATTTGTTTAAATGCTAATGTATTTGACAGAACAATGTTTGTGTTTCAAATGTGTTGCTTGATATTTCTCATCACTGGTGAAGGACATAGAAAATGTTGGATTGCAGTGACCAGAAATCCTGGCAGAGCCAACTTGTGCCACACTGCCAAACCTCCAGATGGGACAGTCCCTGCTCGCAGTGGCGTCGTGCTGGCAACAAGGGAACATTTGTGGGTGGTCTGTGGATGGGGTGGACCACGAGCTGCTCTCCTCTGACCAGAAGTTATGAGCCCACTGACACGTATACAGACAAACAGGAAGGCATTCAGTGTGTATCACAGATCACTGACAGTACACCCCAGCTCCCAGCCTCTTCTCCTCAGCACAAAACCTCAACCACCAGTTTTTCACCTCCTCTCTAAGCCATGGAGCAAGCTTTTACCCCATCCCAGCTTACTGACTTCATCCCCCCCACCTAGCCTGACAAAACAGGTTGACAAAGCAGCAATAAGAAGAAGAGTACACCACTTGGATTTTTGGAAGGCTTGGAAAGGCTGGCTTAGATAGTTTCCTTGGAACCTGAGATTGGCCTGCCCAGCTCAGACAATACAGATTTCATCAGGCCTTCCATAAGCAACTAATTCAGGTAAAATTCAATATATATTAAATACATATCCACACGCACACAGCTCTGTGTCAGTTCTGTACATTACCTGAATGAGTTATCATATGGCGCTTCAGCTGGTTCGCCGAAATGAATTTCTTGTCACATTCTTGACACTCAAAGATCTCATGGACCTGCAAAATGAGTGTTTTATGATAATTAAATGCATCTAAAACAAGACCATAGCTCTTACACATACAGAAATTCCCTAGTAGAATGTAGCTCTTTACTAGCCAGTAGCTATACTAATACTCATTAATATTCCGTGATTTCCCCCTTGCTTGTCTCTTGCTGAAAAAGATCATCTCCCAAATAATAAAAATTTACTGCAAACAAAAATTATCATTACAACTACCCTGAAAGTTCATATAACCTGTTTCTAACTACCAGATCCATTTAAAATACCATTGTTAGGGAACTATTAAAAAAACCAAATGCAGAATAACTTTTCAGGACATTTTCTTCTAGTCAATAAAACACATATAAAAATAACAAACAAACCACTTCATAGCTTCTGTCAGAATTTTAAAAAACAAGTACTATCAAACACTTGCAGGAGTGTTTCTCTTAAAAGCTTCTACAGGTCAGACAGTGGAGAGGCAGCATTGTCTCAAACTACAAATGCAGGATTTTCAACATCACACCACATAATGGCATCTCGGACTAAATGCTGGAAAAATAGGAGGCAGTTGAGGGCAACTTCTAGCACACAAACAATAAAGATGGCCCAGTAGAACAAAACACTCTTCAGTTTTGAACAACGAAGTGAGAAATTAACCCAAAAGAGATGCTTGGCACTGGCAGGTAAAAAAAGGGGGCTGGGGGTTGAGAAACAGAGGATTTTTAAGTGTGACTCTACTCACAACAATTTTGCAGGACATCCAGCTCTACAAAGTTTAAAAAGTTCAGAAAGATGCAAGGGTTTTTTATACACACTCTCAAATTCTGACCAAAGTAGGATCTACCTTGGTTTGGTCCCTCACCTCCAGCAGACAGAATTACAGCTGAATGGAACCATACAGATTGATGTAAGAAATATGGTAAGAAATCCAGAGAGGCACCAGCACAAATGAGTCCTACCACTAACCCACAAAACCTGCATTCCCAAAGTCAAAAAAGCCTTCCTGCCCTACACTCAAAGGTGTCCTTAATCTTCTTTCTAAAAAGAAGAATGAGCTGCTTTACCATGAAAACACATGCTTACAGTAAGAGTCAGGAGCTCAGCCCACAGCTGTACAGACAGAGAGTCTACCTACAAACACTGGAAGTGCAGCACTATCAACTCTGACTGGGAAGAGAAACCAGCAACCCTGGGATTTGTTTGAATGCTTCTTCCCTTTCCACTGCAGACCAGCAGAGCATCAGTGGAGAGGCCTGGCAGCCTGTGCTACTCACATGCACCTGCTCACTTTGAAATTTAAGTTCCTGTGAACAATTAAAATCCAAAACATGAGATACTTATAAGGAATCATTCAGCAGAATCTACATCACTAAAGATTAACACTCCCCTTGCTTGCCTCCTCATTATTATCATTATTAAGTGATTTAACTTTGAATTTTACTCAAACTCCAGAATTCAGTATGAGAATCCAGATCAGATGCTGTTTTGTTTGTTCTACCAGGAGATATCACAAACTTGTAGAAAGGAAATCTTCCAACAGTCTTTTTCATTTTATTACCCTGTCTTCTGTAGGCTCATTCGCAGCATTTCTTGAGATGTGTCGCTGGGAATTTAATATTCTTATTATTACACCACTCAGCAGCCCAAATCATGGACTCCTATAAATATAAGGTTATATAAATACACTACATATCTATATTTATATATATAATATATAAATACTGTTATATAAATATAACAGTACAGCTGGAGGATAAGACAAAAAACTGGTGGATATACACAGCCCTACATTTCCTGACTTTACTGAGGAAAGATTTAAAAAAAACCCAAACAGCCAAGGTATGTCACCAAAAACTAGCATGGTACAAGCAGCAGTCTGGATGATGACAGCAAGGTTTAATTGTGCATGCCTAAGGAAAGGTTTATCTTTACACAGTTATGGCACAAGCAGTGCCAAGACATGCAAAGCTAAAAATGAGTTTCAATTAAAGATGACATGAAAGCTACAGAGCTGAATGCCCACATACTTCTATCTCCCTAGAGCCACCCTCTTTACTCTGTGTTTGTCAGACTTCTCTCTTTCTGTTGTTTGGATTTGTTTTCTGTTATACTTTACCATTTTATTCTAGACTTTTTTTTCCTTACATTGAAATGGATGGAGGGAAAAACTTCATCTTTTTTCTCCTGGTTTCACCTATTATTTTCTTACTGGTTTTATTGCCTGTACAAATATTTTTGGCAATGCTGATGATCCTGTCCCACTTCTTACAGAAAGAAATCAATTCAAGCAAACAAACAGCATGAGAACTAATATGTGCAATCTCCTTCACTATCTGTTATAAGTGTGTAAATCTGGAATACTCATTTTCTGGATATTTTATAAGAAAAGCTAATCAAGAAGAGTAAACAAAGTTTTATGCACAAAATCCTCATGGTGATTCTTAAGATAAGCGCTCAACTGACACCATCAGTGATATTTGAGATGCTTGTTAGTGTGTCACAGTGTCTGGACAAAATTACAACTACTGAAACAGAACAAACATTTAAGAAAATGGGAACACTAACCAGGATATTTTGCATTTTCAAGGCCTGATGTGTCAAACCTGTGTTAATGTGTAAAACTTGTAATGACATGGGGGGGCAAGGCACACAATGATAACAAAGTATAGCCCTATTAGACAAGAAATGCAGGACATACTAACACAAGCAAGGAGAAAAACAAATTAAAAAGAAGGGGGCCCACCATTTCCTTTGCAACAACATATTTTAATTGATATCATTTATATCCTCAACGGATTCAGGTTATAACCAGGGCATTATTAAAGACTTACAGTTAATCTGATAAAACAGTACAATGTAGCTTTTTGCAAAAACAGATTCTCCTGGGTTTCAGTGATTTATCAAATTAATCTTGCAGGGACTTCCTTTGGGTATAATGGATTCAGAATCTCATATTCATGGTCCATCTGCATTTCTACACGAACACCCTTATTTCCAGTAGATGCTTTTCCCATTGTTAACCCCTCTTGTTCTGGTTATAAAAGATTATGCACATAAACAAAATGACATTAAAAATTTAGGATTGAAGAACTTTTTTTTACTGCTGCATAACTACAAAAGAAATAACTCCCCTAAGTGGTATGACAAAAAGCAGTAAGAAAATTGTTGGGTTCTGTACAAAAACTGAAAGCTCATGAACCTATTTTATGGTCTATATGTATGTGATGATTACATAACACACTTTAGATTTAGCTTAGTGTTTCAGAATGCTGAAAAAGAGCAGGCAACTCTGACTTAATGCTGGAGTGCAAAAACGTATTTGCATTTGGTAAGAGATGCATGAAAACTTCAGGGAGACACTTGGTTTAAGCAAGTGTGATTACAAAAATAAATACCCACACTAGAACAGGTTGGCTTTGTAACCATGAAAGAGATCACCCAAAGGCTTGCATTACAGCAGCTTTCAAGTGACCTAAGCAGCACAGCCTCACATCTCAGGGAAGTCAGTGCCTGCTGTGAGTCAGCCTTCATCTCACTGACCTTTCGATGCTCCTGGAGATTTGCTGCTGAGGAACATTTCTTATTGCACACTGAACACATCAGCTTCTTCCTAGAATTTCCTGAAACAGAAACAAAATACCACCACCACCTTAAAGAGGAAGTGCTAAGAAAGAACCTAAATATTTCCATTGAGCCTGTGACTTTTCACAGGTCATTTGACTGACACAGGATTTTTACATTTGTGTCCCATCTTCAAAGTGCTCCATATCAGGAGTTCTCTGTGGGTGTCCAACAAACCAGTTACTGGTGGAATGTAAATTAAGAAAACCAGAACAATAAAGAAAAAAAACCTTCAAAAGGATGTTACCATACACCACCAATCCCACATGAAGAGCACAATTCACAACTGCTCACTTGGCAACTGAACAGTTCACTTCATCCAGAAATCAATACAGGAGGTAATGCAGAAAAGATAAAAACTCAAGTCAAACCCACCATTTCCCATTTTTGTCTACTTAGAAAGCATTAAGCATCCTACTGTATAAAATAAGATATCATTAATGGTCTTTCACTGAACAAAACAGGGAAATTGTATTAGCATCAGATCATGGATTCGAATCTTGTCTAAAATGCAAATTACAAAACAAACTACAGGTCAGCTACCAGACATACTTTCCTTCCCTTTTCACAACTGCTTTAAAAAGCCACAGAGCATTTAAATGAGTTTATCTTTTCCTTAATTTTGGATTAGTAATCCACAAAGCTCTTTTATTTCAAGACAAAGCCACCATAAACATAATTCTTTTATTACAATTTAAGATGCCCATGCAAGATGGTTACTAGCTTAGGTAAAACATGTTCATACTACATTGAACAGCAAAAAGACTGTAAAAGTACAAAGTTATAGAACTTATGACAAGTATTCATATACACAAATAGATCCATAATACAGCAATACACTTAGTCCTTCAACTCAGAAAGACATTAATGAGCCACTTTCAGAGGTAAGGAAGGTGACAGGGAGAGTATCTGTTCATAGCTTTGCTTAACAGGCAGCACACAACAATCCTGTCCACCTTCCCTTGCCTCTAGGTAACACAAAGGAATTCTACAAGTGTCCCTAAACAGGAGTGTCTTCTAGTAGAGGGTTCTTTTCCTTCCTGCACTGATACCCGTTGTGACTTCTATAACTCCCAGGTGGTAAAATAAAAACTCTGCTCATTTTGCCAGCAGAGAAAAAATATTCTGCATGGATCCACTCTCCATCATGTCTGGAGTGATCCAGGAGAACTGTGGAATTCATATACTACTTCATAACTGACACAAGCTAAGCCTAAACATAACTGTGCTCCTAGATGAAAAAAATGCTTACAGATACCAAAAAAAAAGGTGATAATCTTTTGTAAGAATGGTTACAGAACATTTTCTCTACACTGCAAGAGTTTGGTTGGAGACAGAGACTCAAAATCTTAAAACATCTCAGTGCTGTTTTCTGTGCACTCTGGAATTCTGCTGTCCTCACACTCAATGATCTTCCACTGACATGGAGAGGGAACACACAGGGAGAGTGCAGAATTCTAGAACTGAGATCTGCATTCTGGACCTGAGAGCAGTATTTTGTCCTTTCATGAGAAGAGTGTGAAGTTGGAGTGAAAACTATAGATTCACACAGATATAAACACATTATGGCCTAAGGGGACCAGTGGACAGTCTGGTCTGGCTTCCTGCACAACAGATGCTCTAAGATTTTATGCAACACCCTTACCGAACCTAAGTGTTCCATTAGGCAAAAAAAATGTCCTATTGTGTCCTGAAAATACCAAAAAATCAAGAACTTACCATTTCCTATAGCAGTTTGTGCCAGTGGTTGATTTTCCTCACTATGAAACCTTTTGCTTCATCTACTCTTTGCCTAGTTTAAAGTTCTCAAGATTCCTATTACATTTTCTGCAGGAGACTAATGATTCATCTGCCTTACGATAATTTCTCCCTGGGAGAGGAGAAATAGTTACCCTTGCAATTAGTTACTTCTTAATTTTCTTTTTGATACAAATGAATCCATTAAAAAAGAAACCAAAGACAATGTTTACTCTGATTTGCAAATGTAAGGTTAGGAACATGTCAGAGGGACTTTTCCAAAGAAACATTAAACTCTTTCTTACCACTGTGAACATTTTCTTTGTGTTTTTTCAAGGCATCCTTGCTCTTGAACCTCTTCCCACAGCTATCTGCCTTGCATATGAACCTGGCATCCCCTCTGCACGCCTCCTTGTGCTGCTCATAACTACAAGGGGTAACAAAGAGAGAAAAACAAGCCCCACATGAGGCAGCATCTCCAGAAACCAGAGCTGTAGCAAGTACTGGGAGCTGAACACATGCTGCACTGCAGAGTTCCAAGGCCACCTCATGCATTACTTACAGCAGAGAGGAATGAAAGCATTTGAGTCCTTGCCCTGTTAGGATTCCCAAATACTACCAAGCTTTTGGAAAGCTAACATGCAAAGGGAGGCCAGCAAGGACATGACAGCAGTCCTGTAACTCGGACACAAAACCTCGATTCCGAGCTGAAGGGAGTATTGCAAACAGAGCACTGGAAACTTCTTGAGGAGTCTCCTGGGCTGATATTCTCTGTGCACTGAAGGACACTATGAGACAAATAAAGGAAAAAACAAAGTAAGGACATCATTGTACAACTTACACAGGCTTGCAGTAACTAAAAAAACATATATATCTTTTTAAAAAGAGAACAATCTGTAACCTGTAATTAAATGTACAATAAAAAGTAATATATCTAATTGTAAGAAAATACATCTATAAACAACAAAACACAGTTATGTTTCTGTACAGAAGCATAATTCTAAGATATATTACTTTAGGGACAAAACTGCCGATTTATATGCTGAAGAACAATAAAAGGTGTGTTCTTAAATCTCACCTCTTTCATGCTTCTGTTTCTTTTTCCATAATTCAAATATTTAATTAAGCAAACATGAAGCACTGGTTTTCTTTTTTTTTCTACATCTTACTTTAGTTCTGTACCAACATACACAGTTTGAAAATTACACCTCCTAAACTACTAAATATTCTATGGATGGAGAGCAGTAACGCTGCACAAACTGCTGCTAAAGTCTGATCTACAGTGTATGACCTTATCACATAAAAATTGTCACTATTTGTGCAACTCCCATTAACATCTACAACAGACATGAGAAACTAACACATTAAAAGATTAAAGCAAAGGGTAAGGGTATGAATACAGATACATAAAAATTAAATCTTAGACTGCGATTAGGTCAACAGAAATAAATGATTGAATGAAACTGATTAAAATGATTCAAAAAAACCCCACTCCTGTTTCTACTCACTGTCTTTGTAGAGCTTGTTTAACAGGGAATTTCTTTCCACAATTTCGGCACTTAAATTCCTTTTCCTCACTGGGTTTTTGGTGCAAAGTCTGCAGATGCTCAGCTAGGATCTCCTGGCTGGCAAAACTGGATTCACAGTTTGGGCATGCATGGTCCTGTTTACAGGTGAGGGGATCTGCATGATTGGAGGCAAAACCAATGTAAAGGAATAGTTCCCAGGCTTTTTGGTTACATTAAGAGAGACTCTCTGCCAGAAACAGATTATGCAAAATGGTGGCATGAAACTCACAAAACACAATGTCTCTGAAGGGATTACAGACAGCCTATCTTAAGTGGATTACCGTCAGCATTACTGAAAATGGATGCAAAGTATTAAGACGGGTGTGACTTCGACTGTTGTCCCAAATTACTCATTCAACTCAATTAGAACCTCAATGCAATTAGTCATTCATAAATTCATCTTTATGTTTGATAAAGATGCTGAGAATTCCTCAGACAGCTCAGCTCACTTTCCTTTTCCAGGACACCTTATCTTAGGACTGGCTGAACAGCTTTATGGAAAGGTTTATTTCTCTCCCACCTAAGTAAGAAAGAAACTACCCCTCATAAGAGCAAAAGCTCAGCATTCATAACGCTGTGTGTTAGGGGAAACAAACTCTGCCTTTAGCTCAAAAATTAATGGCTACTACTTAAGAAACCCAGGCTCACTCATTCACTCAGTAATTCATAGGACTGGCTGCTCCTTATTAGGCAAAGAAGCTCAACTCAAACCCAAATAAAGAGATAAAAATAATGCAAGAACTCTGATTAAACCCCAGGAACCTTCCAGCTCCCCAGTCCTATACAGTCAGCGCTCTCTTTATTACCACTTTTAAGCTCTCAAGTGACCCTATATTTTACATATTGCTCACCTGCAATTTTTTCACCAGCTGGCTGCACTTCTTTATTGCTGCTGTCTTCATCTTCCTGGATAACTGTTACTTCCTCCTCCTCCTCCTCTTCTTCCATGTCACTGTCCAAGTACCCAATCAGAAGTTCTGTGTCTGTTTCAATATCTTCCACAGCCAAATAGAAAATATTTTCCCCTTCCTGTTGCCAACAGTAAGTAGAGGCAATAAACAATTATGTCAGAAAAACAAAAACCTAGACACAAGTATGAGACCCTGAACTAATATTATCCCTCAACCATGGAAGGGTTGGCTCCATACTTCAGGGAGCACAATGCTATGCCTTGCTAAGACTTCTTTCCCAGTGTGGCCGCATGGATAGAGAGCATTTGTATTCTGCTATATTGGAAATACTCCCTGCCTCACCTGTGAGGCTTTTTCACTACTCCCTGTAGTTTAGACTAAGGTGGAGGTGGCATTAAAGTCCTCTCCTGCCACCCTCTACTTGACAAAAACTTCAGAGTATGAAAATGAAATATATGAGGATTAGAAAACCAGCAAAATTTAGACAACCAACACAGCTTTATCTCCCCAGCTGACTGCAGGAATTCAAACACAGCTTTCAGCAGCATGTTTACATTGTGTTATTTTCTCTCTCTCTCTCTCTCCTTAAGATCCCCAGCCTTCTCCAACAGGCTTTCACCGCTGCTCAATTATCTTCACTATCAAATTAGCAGGCACATCTGGAAAATGCACTTTAAACCCTGTGCTGGTTTAAATCAGCGTAGATCCACAAAAGGATCCAGCCCACATTCTGCACAACAGGATAAACTACATAATAATAATAAGCTCCAAAACCTTCATGATAATGCCTGAACAAGCTTCCAAATATCTACATAACCTAACAACTTTGGGCCTGACAACACTTAGTTTAAGTTGCCAAGGCTGGCAGAGTGGGGTGTGGGGAGGAATTTGTACATCTGTCCCCTAAACTGATATTCAGAGATACCTTTTTTCTTTCTATATGTGAACCAAGTGCTTTAGGTACTATCTAAAGCACTGAAGGAGACTCATTCTTATGCAATGAAGACTCCCAAGTTCTATCATAAATCTCAAATCTTATCTGATTAACATCCAGAGAAGTTAACTGAAGCTTCTTTACCCTGCATCCAGCCATATATTTTGTAAGAAGCTTCCTTGAGCAAGGACAAGATAATGATTTTTAATTTTTGCAATACACTAAGATTAATTTAAACTGTCAATGGGGATGTAGCATTCCTCGAGCTGTAGAAGGTCTGTTATATTTTACACAAGATACTGTCACACAAGAGTGAAACCTACTTAATTCAGTAGACTTGAGAGAGCTGCTGCTTTCAAGGATGCACTACTCTTCTGTCCTTACCTCAACAGCAGCATTGGAAAACAAAAAAAATTATGACTGTTTTTTTCTCAAGATCTATTCTGCAGTCCAGATATCTATGAGCATGCCAACCTAAGCTCTGCACACATCTACAACTTGCTGGTTTTCATATGTCTCTGTCAAGTCACAGAGCCCTTTAATTCACTACAGTCTCAAGTCAAAACAAATCATGTACGGAAACTCTTGACATGAGGAAAAGTAAAAGGTCTTTCTACACTCAGTCTCCACACAGACAGGACAAAACCCCTGGGGTAAATCTCCAATACATCACTGCTTAGGACAACCTTATTCTAAAAGCAAGACAACCTTATGAAGGGATGCACATATCTATTACTGGCTTACCAAAAATAATAATAAAAAGAATTTTTAAAAACTAAGGATTTTGAAAATTTGAAAATTAAAAAAAAGAAAAGTCACGTATCCCAGGCAAAAGTAATGCCCCAAGTACTAAGAACTGTCAATGCTTGAGTGTTTTGGATTCCATTCGCACTGGAAAGAAATTAGCTTTGGTGTCAGCCCAATCTAAACTCATTTCTCCTCCAAGGTTAATTTGTTTGGTTTTTCCAGCCAAACAAATGCTAATAGTCAGGTATTCAGAGCACTAATTAATCAAGATACACCCACACTGTAGTAGCTCCTCAAGGCAGCATTTTGAGTGAAAGCAATGGAAGCTCTCCAGAAACCACAGAAGAATTTACATCTCTGCCTCCACCAGCAGCACCCACATGAATCACATCAATCTACGTACATGCAGGCATCGTAAACACAGTAACCAGTCTTTTAAATAATTTTAATAACCCTCCTGTTTCTAAGAACACATCTGCAGCCATGCCATCTGCCCATCTGCTCAGACTGTGCTGGCTGTTTTCCTAACATCCATCTGCAGCAGACCACAATGCTCCTTGGGAGCAACTCCAATTGTTCATCATGGTGGCATCACAACTTCCCTTCACGTTATTCCTGGTTTATTATTCAGTCATGTTTCCCTCACCCCTGCCTCCACTGTCATCTTTCACACAGACCTGCTCAGCAAATACAGTTTTCCAGTTCCAACAGTCCTTGCTATCTCCCTTTTGGTCCACTACAGGCACCTCTTCCATGCAAATTCTTGGCTTTTCCATACAGTTAAACACTCTCATATCTGCTTTGTAAGAAGGAACATAGGATCACTGACAGCCCATCACACTTGAATCCAAAAGCTTAAAACACTTAGGTCATCACCCCTGAAAGCTTAAAACACAGGAGGAGGAAGCAGCACATAGTTTTTTGTTACCTGAGGGAGTGAAGGGCTTTTCCACCCTTCAGAGCTTGAGCAGCTGGCTCCAACCCAGCCTTCCTAGGCCTTACCCACTTTCCCTCTGTGCCCACAAAGTGTTACCTGACTTCCTTCTGTATCCAATTCCCTGGCAGCAAACCAGCTCTTCCTACCTGTTCTGCCAGCTGTCCCTGGATACCTCTCCAAACAAATACACTGCCTTTCCCAGTCTTTCCCTGCAGCTCCAGGATGTCAAGTTTGGCAGAGGTAAAACCAATACAGGCAATGTCTGTGAGGGCAGCAACCTCAATCCAGGAAATGCACGGAGATGATTTCACACACACAGCCCAGCAACTCAGATTATACCTCATTTAAAATATAGCACCAGAACCCCACCAAGGAGATACAGAAGCCTCAGCTCTCTCTCCTGATCTATTCCTATAATGTTATATTGCATGGCAAGGCAGAAAACCTTGGAGACCCAAACGTGAAACAAAATAGAACACAAGGCTAAACTACTACAGCAATTCTGACATTTGTCCTGCGTTCTTAGACCATACTGCATTTTTTAGTAATGGCTCCTAATGAAGGCTAGAATATTTTTCCAGCTGAATATTCTGTATTATGATAGGCTTTAAGGTACTAAAAAACCTTATGAGATAATCTAGTAAATTTTTTTTTCTATCTCTTTCCCTACAAAGAAACCAACTGGGACGCACTGGATATTCCATTAAAACTTCTATTCAGAAATTCAAGTCATTTACTGGAAAGATAATAACAAACATTAATTGTTCACACTGCTCCCTCTTGTGAACCTTACTTTGCATTTGCTAGCAATGACTGTGCACTGATGAGGTGCTAATCACACCTCATGTATGGGAGCCTTTCACATCTGGTACCATAAGGAGGACAACCAATTTCATCAGAAATGAGCTTTTGTTTTATTGGCATGAAAGAACCAAATTTTTTTTTTGTCTGGCCCCAAAATCAACTATAATTCTTTTGTCAAGGACCAGCAAACTAGTCCTTGGGGAAAAAAAATCATTTCCTTATGAAAAAGAAGACTAGTAATTTAATGCTACTAGTTGATAAATAATTCTCTTTTTCATGATTGTTTGCAAATTTGGATTACATCAGCAAATACCTTAAGTTAGCCTGAAACAACATTTTGTAAAGTACACATTTTGAAAAAAAAAATTTCACACAGTCATGTAATTCTTACTTATGTGGGAGTGGAAATTAATTTACTGTGAAACTGAGCTGCTAAAAAAAAAGCAGATAACAAATTTCTTTAGTAATCTCCAAAAGAACAACAGCTGGAACTAGAAAAGTATCTCATCTCTGTTGTATTCTGTAAAGTCAAAGAATGCTTCAAAAAATGAGATTAAACAGACTAAGACTCCAGCTTGAGAGAAGAGCTGTCAAATAAGAGTGAATGGGTGTAACAGAACCCTACATAATCAAAGATGGCATAGAAAAATAACTATTCACTGTTCTACCAGAACTAGGGAATCAAGTCAAATTAAGTTTCTAGAAGAAAAATAGAAGCATACTTCAACATAATTAAAGCAGAGCAACTCATTACCACAGAATGCTGCAAATAACAATTACAAAAACGAAAAAAAATAAGCTTGATAAATTCAGATCAACATCAAAGACAAGAAAATCATCTTTTTTTATTAATTTATCCTCAGGCACTACATGATCATCCTATCAGATAATTACATTGTTCAACTCTCTTTTCTACTTAAGTTTCTACTTAAGTATTTTCAGCATCATACTTCCTTTCAAACCTGCCACAATTTGTATTAAATTATATAATATGCATATAATATTAATTTTACTGAACAATAAGGTAAATGCATGCTTCTGCTTTACACACACCTAAGCCCATACCCAAGTTTGGCATGAAACACATACAGACACACACACAAGAAATCATTAGTCCTTGAAACTTTCAAATAGCATCAGATCCTAAGGACCTCTTTGATCTTTTATCCTACCGCTCTTATTTAGGAGTTCTCTTCTAAAAAGAAAGGAAGAAGAAGAAAAACATTTCACCACTTTCCTTGGCTCTTGCAGTTTTACTGCAAGAAATGAAGGCCAAGGAGGAGATCAAATTAGTAAATCAGTAAGAGGAAGCAAATTATAGAAGTCCATCAAATCTACCTGGATGGCTGCCAGGTTCTTCTGTTCCTGGGATGGAGCCTCATGGACAAAACGCAGCCAGTTAGAATGGCGTGGGTTGCTGGCATCCAGGATATAAAGGACCTCACCTTTGCTCCCACGAACCTGAAACATTAAAAAAAAAAAAACCTCAAGCAAAATTAAAATACCAAATACGTCCAGGTTTTGTCCACTCAGTGAAGAAAACACTTTAAACACCATATACCTCCATCTCTGTATCTAGACCTTATTACCGATCCATCTAAATTCTACAGTTGTGACACAATTCCCAGCTTACGTTGAAAAAAATGAAGACAATAGAAATAAAAATTTTATATTAACTAAGTCATTCTCCCGCCTCAAAACACAAAGACACACTACTGGAAAAATACATCTGTCACTGCCAAAAAACCCTGTTTGTTTCATTTTAAGTAACAGATCACTTGAACCTCCACTGATCCAGTCAATAGAGAGCCATGCAAACAGGTCACATAGCCACACTATTCCATGTGATTTATTTATATAATGAATGGATTTTATTTTCCATCTGTCAACAAGAAGTATCCAAAGCAGGTATTTCCTAAGAGCTGGGGAATTCGGCTATGTAAGATCAAAATTAGATTGTCTTCGTGGCTTTGTATATAAATTGCTCACATTCTTGCTATATTTGTTTCTAATAGAATGTAATATCATATTTCTTCAGCATGACTGCTTCAATTACCTAAACATTTAGGATATTATTAGAACGACAAAAACTGTATTCCATTACAATAATAGCTGGTGACAGCATGTTGTTCTCAGATTAAGAAAAAAAATAATTACTGTAGTTCTGCAAACAAGAATCTTCAAAATTCATTAGTGCTCTTCTGAAGGAAAAAGGACACATGAAAAGGTGCCAATATTCAAACTTCAAAAGCTATTACTTTCCAACACATGGATTAAGCACAGTGAAAAGTGTCAAACCTACACACTGAAATGCATCTGGAAACAATATTATCTGACACTAAGCACTGCAATCATTTCCCAGAGAGGCTGTGGATGTCCAATCCCTGGAAGTGTTCAAGGCCAGCCGGGATGAGGCCCTGAGCAACCTGATCTAGTGAGTGGCAACCCTGTCCCTGGCAGGGGGGTTGGAACTGTTGGGCCTTTCAGGTTCCTTCCAACCCAAACCATTCTGTGATACTGTAACAATCACCCCACTTCTACAGAGGCTCTGTGATTTAGCTACCAAAGCGCAAGTTACAGGAGCCCACCACGTAGCTCCTCTGAAGGCTTCCATCAGATTTTGAGTTGGAATGAGAAGCAATCCAGGACCTATTATAAAAACTATACATTATGCTATCTAACTTGTCATCAATTTTTCTTTATTTGCTCGATCCTTAAATTATAAAAGAATAATTTATATTTGCTTCAGTGATACACAGTCATCTCAGTTATGCTTTCAGAGTCTCTGCGAATCCATAAAGAGATGCCAAACACAAAGCAGGGCTTTAATACATAAGGAAACTAGCAATAAAGGACTACAATAAATCCCTCAAAAACATTCTATATTTTCTACTGCTTTTTTCACCTAGTAAAGAAATAATGCTGCATTGAATACACAGATGTGAGCATGAAAACTCAAGAAAAACTGCAAAAACACTGTACTTGCATGGACTAGACTGGTGACATGAACCAATCCTTTTCTGGTTGCAGGAATTGGGAGTTTCCTAAATGATCAACTCATCACTGAGCACCACGGCAGTGGATCCTAAGCCTAGCACTTAAAACAAACAAACTAAACTTAAAACTAAAATTCACACACATATCCATATTATGTACCTCAAACTGAGGTGCCCAAGAATTATCCTCTTGAGAATCAACACAAAAGGTGTCACTGAACTCAGGCAAATGCCTTCACAGTAAGATGAAACCCCTGACATTCACTGTTATCCCACAGAGTGAGGTGCTACCTCCAGGCCAATCAGGACAACTTGAACGACGCCACACTAACAAGCACCAGGTCATCACGGAAGAGTTCAGGAAAAAAATGGGTCTCTGGTCAATTTATAAGTGCCCCATATGAAACCTTAAACAGGCCTAAATAACACCTAAGCTGCTGGCAATGCCCAACAGCAACAGGCACTATTCCATCTGCCAGCCTTTTATGCACAATGAAATTACCCCCCTATTTTCAAAATACATCCAAATTTATCACTTATGCTACTTCAAAATGCTCACAAGTGTACTGCAAATGCTCTACCATGCACACCTGGCAAGAGAAAAACAAAAAAAAACCCCAAAACCTCGATGCAAGTAAGCAGATGGTTTACCTTTGCTGAAGACAGAAAACTCAGCACCTGCTTTCTGGAAACCATTTTCTAAACATTTCTAAATCGAAAAATCTATGTTCATCAAACAACTGTAGAGAAAAGTAGTGTTTTCTGCATTGCTTTTTTTTTGATTAGCTGAAAATACGATTTTTATTGTTACAGCATAAAACAGCTAGATGCAATACTTCTGCATCCTGAGTTCAGACCATCATAGAACTCACTGCAGAGTAGGAATTCACATTTTAACATTGCTGGAGAAAGCATTAAAATAACTCTAGCAAAAGAAACCTGAGGCAGCAACTGCTGATTTGCTTACACAGTAAGAAGTCTGGGACAGAGACAGCATGTGACATTTTCCTTCAGCCAAAACATAAAGCAACAGTTTTCCATGCTAATGAAGCTCCTTCTGGCGCATGACATTACCTGACTCTGCCAGGGACAGAAGGGTACAGGAAGCTCACTCTTAGATTCCTGCTAACATTCTGTGGAGCATACAGAAGCAGGGTTGAACTTCCCTTTCCCTGGAATGATACTAAAATCTCTCTAAGCAAACTGTGTGATCTTCTACACCAAGTTCAGACTGGAATACAAACACCTCAGCCTAGCAACACAAGCTTTCCAACATCTTAAATATATCCCGTAACTGAAGACAGAAGGTTAACACTCAGTTACTTTCAGCAGTAGATTCTTCTCATCACCAAAACCAAAAGATCATTAATGAGCCTGATCCAAAATTCACTGAAGTTAATACAAAGCCATACATTAACATGGATAAAGATGACTAAAACAAGTTTTAACAGAGTTGATCATAACAATGTTATTAATAACTTCAGACTTTTCATCCTTTGGACACCTATCTATCCCAGCTGGGATTAATTTAGCAAAATTGAAAATCTGGGACGCAAACTTGAAGCTGAGCTAGTGCACCAATTTCTGTCTTGTGTAAAAGCCCAGATCATTTAAGAAATGAGAAAAATGAGAGCATTTCTGAAAATTAAATTAAGATTCACACAAAAAACATTAAAAGCAAACAGTTTTCAATGTAAATTGTATTTGAGGAACAATGACTGGAAAGGTAGTCTTCATACAGAAAAAATAAAGACTATACTGTTCAGAACTAGAATTATAATATTATATTCACCTTGACAGCAAACACAGAATTCATCAAATTAAGATTTATTTAATTGTGAACCTATGGACATAATTTGTCTTAATGTCCTGTGTGTAAAAGGCTTCCTATGCCAGAAGCACATTTTACAGGCAAGAAATCAGAGAAAGAAGAAAAAAAAATAAAAAAGGAAAGCCACCAAACACACCAAGCTTAATGTGCTTGACTTTTTATACAACAATCCTAAACACCACAGCTCTGATCTGAAGCTAGTTGCAGCCAATAGCAGATTTTCTGTTGCCTTCACTACTTTTCAGGCAGGCTTATTTAACTGAAAACAACTGCCATAGCAAAAGTGATGAGAGTCAAGCAGTAGAAACTAAGTTCATTCCATTTTCTTATATAAATAAACACAAACATTGGCTTCCATTGAAAGACTGATTTCTGATCTCTTTGGTTTTAATGTAACAATGAAGAAAACATGATCCTGGCAGACAGACAGAAACCCAACCTGAAATATGTAACATTCAGCATTACATGGCGTATTATGTTCCATCCAACCCTGACCAACATTTCTTCATGGTATGTCAGAGTATTTGAAGAAGGACTAAATCTTTCCAGCCCTCCCTGTTTCAACATTTGCCAAAGTCATCACCAGAAGTATATGCTTGCCACAATCCAATAGGAGTGAAATGAATTCCCCTTTCTTGGTTAGGGATAATGAAGAAAAGGAACTGAACATATATAAAGAAATGAACTGATATCTTCCCTTCACAAAGGAACATCTGAGCCTCCAGAGCAAAAACGTCTGTGAACTTTTAATACCTAAAGATTATTTCCTTCTTGCCTTTAAGCACTTGCTCTTCCAGCAAATACACACAGCTCTGAGCTGCTATGCCAAGTTTACTAATACACACAAAGCAGCATTTAATCAAGGTGTTAGTGGGATGCTAAGAGTAAGAACAAAACTCTCAATTCATCACCAGCAACAAGCTGTGTCCTTCACTAGCACAACATTCAGAGAGCTGGGGCATAATACAGAGGGGTTTTTTAATAGAAAGAAAAAGCACAAAGCCATTTGCACATTTTCTTGGCTTTTTATTATCACTCCTAACTAAATGGTTACCACAGGTTTGTTTGTTTGTTTGTTTTTCCTGTCACACCACTCACAAATAAAACTTTTCGGCCTGTAGCTCTTTACAAAGATAACAGCAAGATCAAGGATGCATCCCACTCGCCCCACTTCCTTGGAATCTGTTTGAATGAGCAAGTATAAACTCTAGATTTCTTCAAAACTATGCATGTTACAGGCAGAGTACTGGCGTCCTGCTATATTTAATTTAAAGAGAAACTCTAACATCTTCAGAATTTTTCTGAACAAAATCACTGGGCTCAATAAATTTTTTGGGTCCCATGTTTTCCCCAAGACCAAGAGAAAACATAATGCATGCAATTTTGTCTCAATGTGATGCCTTAGCTGGTCTCAGAGAAAAAGGAATGGCTTGATCAAAACAGACCACATCACAGAGCACTATTCTGCACAACTAGAAATGCATGTGGCCAGCTTCCTCACAGAAAAATATTCCATAAAATTGAATCCTGGATCACATGCTAAGGAAAGAAATGCTGCACTAATGCCCATTTTTTTCCTTGACTTATAAAAAGCCTCTATACTCAAGTCTTCTTTCTGAAGGTGTTCTCTCTGAAAACGTTTTTTTTTTTTTTGACTGCCATCAGACTGTGAAGTCAGTTTTTTTAGTGTGCCTTCCTCCAATAGCCTTCAAATTAATTATTTTTAATATCTTTGGTACAGCTGACTACACACAAACTTGGCCGGTTTCTGTGCGTGCCTCCCACAGGCTCTGGAATAACCATCTACTTGGACTGCTCAAGTCTTACTCCCTGCATTTCTGGTCTCAATTTTCAACTTAAGACTACTCCCAGCATGATTTAAATTACATTATAAAGCTCACGTTCAGATCAACTTCAGTAAACATGAACAACTTGGGTTAAAATATTCAGGAAGTCATAAAATTTGGTATGCAGGAATCTTTTCAAGGCTCTCAGAACTAGGTTACAGTAAGATATTATGAAATTATTTTAAAACAGCTCATAAAAACCTCATTTTCTGATTTGCTGTCAATGGGGTCATATTAAAGTCACCAGTAAATGCATGTATTTGCCTCTTCTTTTCTGTCTTGCAGAAACAGATAAATCTCATTTCAGCATCAGCAGTGAGGAATCTGGAAAATCATCCAGCTTTCCAACAAACATAAAGACCTTCTCATTGCTGTAATCCACCCACTGTCTTTTCTGAAAGCCTTGCTCTAGCACAAGCATTTCACCCATTCAAAACAACCTGCAGAAACATCAGGAAGAGCCAAGTGAGCCGGGGCCCATTAACATGTACTGTACTCTGCAAACAGCTCTAATAAAAGCACTTTGTATTGCTCTGTTTTCAACTGGGAACAAAGAGGATTAAACTGGTTACTCTGAGCACATCACCTAAAGGCAAAGGGGAACAAATTGTCCACACCTCTTCTCTGGGAAAGGGCATTTGAGGCCTCCAGATTAAAATAGACAAAGGGAAGGGAGAAAACAGGGTTTCACAGGCTGGAGTTAGCACTCACCTAGGAATATTTCACCATTCACGATATTCATTCTGAGTCTGGGGCAAATGAGATGGGCTTTTAACATTCTCTCACTTGTCCTTCCAGTGTATGGAATCTATTTGTAGCTCTGCTAAGGCTGCATCAGTGCTCTGCTCTCTTCATAAGCTGCTCAGTGATGTTAATGCCAGAGATTTTTCAAATAAACATGTATTTTGTGGTAAATGCACTGACAGTACTTTAGGCCAGATGTCAAATATAAGCTTTTTTTGTACAGTACCCCACAAAATAAAAGTAATAGTCCTTCTTCCACATCTTACCAGAGAAAGGTAAAAGGTAAGAAATGGGTCCCCTCCTCAGTGTAAAAGAGGACTAAATGTGCATTCAATAGAAAATGCTTGGCTGAGGAAAAAAGAAATTCTGCCCAAAGAACTACAGCAGTAAATAAAGATTACAAAGACAGAACAGAGGCACCACAAAGAAGGCATTTTTAACAAGTTGGGAATGTTGTTATTGCTAGGATTTTTCAGCTAGTGCAGTCTCCTCAACTGGTAAATTCAGATTTTACTTCAGGCACCCACAGATACAACAGGAACAAGGATGGGTTGTGTACCTAATTACAAGACCTGGTGTACAAACCTGCCTAATACATATTAAAAATACAAAGCTGCCCATAGTACCAGGCTTCTCTTATGTAAAAAAATCTCACAACTACTCGTTGCATTATAAGCTGCTAAAATTTTGAAACTTCACTTATCTAAGTTGCCAAATGCCAACACAAGTGTCACACCAGGACATGTTTTACATTACAGCTGAAGGTAGCCATAAGCTGATACATGTCGATCACCATAAATCTGTATCTCTGTACCTTACAATCCATTTCCCAATTAAAAATATTTTAATTTTTCAATTATTTTCACATGTTTTAATATTTTTTCACACTGTTATTATATTTGCATTTGGCTTGACTTGATATTTTTTTCACACTTCAGTGATTAGAAACTATCATTTCCTTTTTCTTTAGTTTTAAAGAATCCTCCTCCATCCAGACAGTGTAATTTAAAAGTACTAAATCTCAATACAGGATCTTTAAGCTATGGAAAAAAATAGAAAGGATTTGTTACAGTAAAACTTAATTCTGAGAACAGTTCTTGCTAGGAGTGATGATGTCACTTTACTCACTTCCCACATGAGCCTGCAGTCTGTGTTCTCATCCAGTTCCTGCGGCATTCGTTTCTCCCCCGCAAAGGGACCAAATTTTTCACCCTATGGAATAATTATAAAAGAGAAAGAATCAGAAGGGGTAAAAAAAAAAAAAGGCAAGTGAATCACCAAACTCCATCAGAGGAGTGACTTTTAGCTTCAACCACAAAAGGAGAGTTTTCCTTTATTGTCCTACTATATGCCAAGAAGGTGCACATCCTTGAGGGTTCAACTTAAAGCTCATTCCCATTCTTTTCATACTTTGGAGAATCTCATCAAACCATACCTTCCCTCTGCACGCTTATCCCTCCTTTGGGAAGATGGATTTCTCTTTATCTTAAGTAAGGGTGAAATTTACAAGTCAAATTTCTTACATTTCTTATAAAATTTTCAGGAAGCACCTTGCAACAGGCATCCAACTAAAACAAAGAATCTGGCAAGCACCAAGTTTACATTAGATTTATTTGCGAGATTATTTGCAGCACTACTTTTTGAAGTGCCACAAATCAAAACACTGAATAACTGAGGGCTTGATCATACAGAGAGATTTGTTTAAAAATGTAAGGGAGTATGCACGTGCTTATGAATTAATTCGAGCCTTCATAAACAAAATTAAAATGTTATACCACCTGCTAGTCGTAACACCCGCTGTGAAAGCATCCATTGATATGTTCTTCCAAAAGTATTTGGCATCAGGGGTTTTTTCCTGCACAGACATCACAAGAGCAGCAGGGCAAAATAATTAAAAAGGACTTTCTTCTTCAACAGGCCCCGCTTCCCCCCACGCTGCCTTGTCCTTATTTGCACGGACAGGCCCTAAAACCTGGAATGCAGGATGCTGTGTTCCTTCAGGCAGCATTCAGATCCAAAAGCACTTATACTTGTAAGTATAAGAGATTACAGTTATATATTGAAAAGCAACTCTGGTGTTTCTTTAAAAAACAACAGAATTTTGGTTAATAAAATTATTGATCTTGTCTACATATCCCCTCTCCAGGCACATTCCATATTCCCAGCAACAGCCTGCTACGTGCTTTCCTTTTTGCTTAGTTTTACAGACTGCCTACAGGTAAAGAGAAAAAAGTGGAATGGAAAACATCCAGGATCATTCTTCTTGGAAACAAGAAATAAAATTTCTTTAAAAAATCCTTGTATTTAAAATTCAACCTGAAGTGTTAATAAACAAAGGAAAAGAAAATTGGTGTTGCAGAATGAAGCAACAGAACTCAGAGGAAAATTTTTAAATGTGTGATATCTTAGGTATTAACTTTTCTATTTTTCAAATCCTGTGCTGCCTAGTGTGTAAATCTGATGTTTCGTGTGGTCTGTTAACCACTGTTCTCTCTTGCTGGCGAGACATAAACCCTCTCTAAGCTTGCACTTGAAGGACACCTTGTTGTCCCAGGCCCCAAAATTTGTAAACAAAAAGCCTTTAAGAAGAGGGGCAAACTTGGGGCAATTACATCATTAACTGAAATTATAACTGGAGAATTAACTCTGATATGCAAATGGACCAAACTTATACAAGTGTGAAGAACCCGTGACCCAGGTGTCCATCTTGACTGCCCAAGGTGTACCTTTGAAGGCCCTTCAAATAAATACCAACTTTTATTCCCTTAACCTTGTCTAACCTCTGTTTTTAGGTGGCCACTTCAAGGCATCACGGGCACAAAGAACATTTCGCTACAAGGAACAGCAAAGCAGAAGGTAAAAAGACAGGAACAGCAGAAGTCAGCAACTGGAGCCCCGAGCAGCAAAGGAGCCAAACAGGGGCAGTGACAGCAAACATTGGGACTCTGGGACTTCATGTCCTTCCTTCTCATTGATTTCCATGCCACCCTTCATCATTTTGATGATAAATAATGGCAGAGTTCATCCCCTACCAGTTTTTCAAATCCTGGGATTTAATACTCAAGCTGAAACTTCCTCTTTCTCTTACCTCATCAGCAAAGAAGGTGGAACCAGGTACATACGTGTACAGCACCTACAGTGTCAATCTCAGCCATCCCTGAAGCCCACAGCACCGCTGGGATGAAGCCCAGTAAGAGCTCAACCAAGAAACACCACACATCACTCCCATCTCAGCTACTCCAAACCAGGAAATCTCTACTGCAATATTCAAGACCTTCTGGAAGCTCAGAAGCAAAAGCAACACGTCCACCAACACAGAGTAAACATAATGTAAGCAGTAGGTGATGCAGATTTCTAAGCACTTTTTATGGCTTCTCAAATTCGGAGGGAAACCAAAACCTGATGTCTTGGAACACAAGGGTCCATGGGGATAAGTGAAATTATTTGTTTAGCCTTCCAGACCGTTTTCTTCATATATACATACATACACACACACACACACATTATTCCTGGTTAATAAACATGTTGCTAGATGCCAACATACATTAATCAAGAACATACTCAAGACTTCAACTTCCCCTCTGATCAATATAACTGAGGCGTACAACACAGTCTGAAGTCAGAGAAATGACTCAGTATATAAAAGCACACTTTTCCAATGCTGAAAAAGCTATATTCAACAGTTGCTTCCAAAAAAGCAGCAGTGACTAATCTTCCAGTCACAGCAAAACACTAAGAAATGCAGTGGCTCTCTGATGATTACACCAAGAGCCTCCTGATGCTGGTGCTCTGTAGCCCGAGGCCAGCTGCTGGAAAACAGAAAGTACATAGGAATCATAGCTTTGTTGAGGTAACAAACCAAAAAGTTCCACCTTTTACGATTACACACATAAACCTGAAAGCCCCACACGCCTGAAGGTGCACAAGCAGATGGCAGGCAGCAACAGCTCAGAATGTATTATTACCAAAACTTTGCAACCAGCAGAATTTCCAGAGGCCTCCATAGCACTTGGAGAGCTGGTACTGCAATTTCTGATTATAAGGTCTTCCAGTGTTTTCTTTTACTTTCAGTTCAAACAACTGCAATTGTGTGACAGCAACAGAGAGTGCAGCATTTCCTACTCAGCAACACAGGTCTTACTTTACAATTAAGTGTCACATTCAACACCTCCTCCCAATCCCAAAACTCCACGGAATTAATTTAACAGCTCTAAGTTACGCTTTATCACAGCCACAAAGTGCACTTCTTCTGCCTCATTACTGAACAGGAGAACATATTAAGAGCACTACAGATGTGAATTTTCTTTCCATGGAAAAGAGTAATATGGAGTCTGGCTGTGTCCAATGTACCACCTGCGTTATTTACACACCCACCCTTCTCCCAACAGAGAACACAGTATTTAGGTGCCCAACAAATTTTAGGAGTATCTTCTAATAAACCACAGAGCAACTCAAGAGTTGGTTCCTCTGCCTTTTCTTCTGACCTGGGCACACCACAGCCATCTGTGCTACCAGCACAGAGGGTTCCCTGCAAAAGGACAGGCCTGTAAAAACACTGTCACCAGACACTCCCAACACAAATAGGCTCTACTACAGCTGCCTCTGCCTTCACCTTCTGCAGTCCACATGAAGTACACACCACACCTCCAACACTTTTTCTATATGCCTGCACACCTCTGATCTCACACACTTTGCCTGTATGAAGTTCATAAGTAAGGTGGAATAATTCAGGCAGGAAAATGCTCTATTTGTCTAATGGTTCAACTGACAACAGTGTAAAGGATGAAAGCTCAGACCCCCACCTCTGAACTCAGTATGCTGATTCCCATGAGTTTCGCTTCAGAGCTCACTCTGAGTCCAGGGATTAACAAATGCTAACAGTGTACAACCTTTCTTGCTGAGTGAACCCACAAAGTTTTCAAATGAAACTTCAGAACCTCAGTAGAGAAGTTTTAAAAAATTAAATCAAACGATATAAAACTGTTCCACTTCCAGCTCCCCCCTTAACATTCAGGGACACCTTAAAAATGGGACATCTCCACCACATCGTGTCTAAGTCCTGTTGATGAAACCTCTGAAAAATCAGGAAAAAAATCAGAGCCAAAACGAGGACAAAGATGGTAAGCAAAACACAGAGAAGAGTATACTAATGATAGGTTCATAGTTTTGGTATGCCTTTATGTGTCTTAACAAGCCACCTGGACAGACTCAATTGGAATTCCAGATTATGAAGAGACTTTCAATTAAGAAGTGTGAAGGGGCATCACCTGGTTGGGATATGAGACCCGGTTCAGCAGAATGACATCGTTCAGAGGCCCGGCTTTATTATGTCGAAACGAGGAGTTAAATCACGATCTCGCCGAGCCCTCAGAGCCGTGAGGGGGGCGACAGGAGCCTGCGAACCCCGGGCGGCTCCCCCTCCCCTCAGAGCGCGGACCGTCAGGGAGGCGGTCCCGCCCGGGGGAGCTCTGCCCTCACAGCTGTGTCAGACACACAAACCAAGTTAAAAAAAAAAAAAAAAAGTTTACCAAAAAAAAAAATCACAAAACGGGGAAAACAAAATTCCTCAGAGCAAACCCTCCGCCGGCCCCCGCGCCCCTTCCCGCCTGAGGCGGCAGCGCCCCGGGAGGCTCCTTGAAGCGGGAGGGGGGAGCGGGCGGGCGGTGCCTCCCGTGAGCAGAGGGAGCCCGGGCGGGCACAGCGCGGCTGAGGCGAACTTGGAGCGGGGCAGAGGGGCGGGAGAGCCGCCCAGCTCCCCGGTGATACGTGGCAGCCGCTCCCCGCCGGGCCGGGACAGGCCGTTCCCCCGCCATCACCCACCTTCTTCACTCTGCGGGCCGTGTAGAGCCCCATCCCGTCCTGCACCCGGGACGACTTCAGGGCGAACCTATCCGGCACGTACATGCCCAGCATTTTTGCACCGAACTCGGGCCCCGCCGCCTGCTACCAGGGAGAAGGAAGAGGCTTACGGGGGACTTCCATCCCACCGGGAGCAGCGAGCGAGAGACCGGAGGAGGGGGCAGGAAGAGGGGCTGGATGCGGGGCTCTCCCGGCTCCTGAGGGGAGGGGCCAGCGCGCGGGACGGGGCGGGGCGGCCGCAGGGGGCGCGCGCGCCCGGCGGGGCAGTGGCGGGAACGGCGCCATGGCGGCGTCGTGAGGGGACGGCGGCGGGCGGCGGTGTCCCGCTCGGATTTATCCCCCTCTTTTGTATTCCACCAATGCGTGAAGGCAACTTCGCTTCGAAACCAAGTAATCCTTTGCTTTCGGGGGTTGGTTTTGAGGGAACGCGGATCTAACGCCAGAAATTAAGCATCCTTGTGAACATGCAAACATGACGCTTTTTGTCTAAAAAAATTAAATATTTTGTATATTCTTACAACATACTCAAGTAAAGACATGGTTTTCTGACTAAAACTATACAAAATGCAGTCGAGCAGAGGAGGAAAAAATTCCACCTCGGCAGGTGACTAATATCACACCACTATTATTTCACAAAACTACAATATACATTATATATTTGCAAGATATACACTGACCTTCTTCTAGAAAGCTGAATAGCTTTCTTGGAGATTTTTGGGATTTTCATTGATGCCATATTCATATTGTTGCTCTAAACTGAACTGGTGGTGCAGCTGGAAAAAGGAGTTGGTTATATCTGATTATGGAATTAAAAATAAGTATGAAGGCATGTGAGGCAATCAGAAGGAAAAGGAAGAAAAGGGGGAAAAAAGTATTTATAGATATATTTTAAAATCATGCTGCTAATAATAATAATAATTAAGCCACTGGAGCATAACAACCTCTTTTCTCTCTACCTCTTTCTACCTTAACAGATGTATAAATAGTAGAAGTTAAATATGAAAAGCTCCTACTTTTCCACCCAAGCATTAGAAAAAACTTGTGTTGGTGTCATTTGGAAGGAATAAAAAGAATGTCCTGAATTTTAGTCACCACATGACAGTGAGCAGATCATCATGAAAGTGCTTTGGATTAGTTGGATCCTTGCCCATCCTTTGGTGGGTATTTAAGGAAAAATTAAATTTAAAAAAGCCAGGTCTAGCTGAACATGAAACTCCTTTTGACTATTTTTTGTTCCTTTCTATATATTTACACACAATGATGGCTTTTTGTGCTCAGCATCTGTAGTGCCATAGTTTAGCTATCATAAGCTTTATAAGAAAAAATATTTACAAAGGTGATGTATAGTCCCACCAACATGCACGTATCTACAGTGAAATGTGTACAATACTGCATGATATTCAATATATGAGCAAATGCTCTCGTAAATTTGATTAAGCCTTTAATTTGACAAGAAAAAAGGGTGAAAGGCTCCAACAACATTGTTGAAAGAATAATTTTGAGAATGAAAGCACACCAGACATAGATTTTACACCTTGACTGATAGCCTAGACATTGTCTACTAATTTAGTAATGAAAATGGAGCATCAAAATCTATATAAATAAGAATTCTACCATCTCCAAAGCAAATAAATTGAACTGAGAGGAAATAAGTTGTCGGGGGCAAGTACTTCAGTTTTACAACTAAGAGCAAAAATTAATTATTCTTTTTGTTAAGATCCAGCTCTAAAGGTTTCTCATGCATAATCATATTTTTGGAGACCAGAACAGTGATTTGATTGGATGTCAGTCTTTTTTAATATATATCAGATTAAAGTGTTGGTATCATTTTGCCTGTCTCTGACCTTTTCCAAAGGTCATGAATATTCTAAAATCATTTTACACTTTATGAAGGTCTCAGTATTTTTAGAAGACCAAAAAAAAAAACAAACAAAAAACCTGCTTGGGGGTCCTTAATTTTGAAACTTGAGATATTTCTTCTACATTATATTAAAGGTGATAATACAGCACCATTCAGATGCATCTGTGTCTTGGTTGTAATGTCTTTAAGACACAAGAATAACTGGGGTTTTTTGTAAATTTCAGCCGTTATTATTCCAATGTGGAATGCAGTTACCTGTGTCTTATTCTGTTTGAACAACTTAGAAAAAAAAATGCTGTAGCACTGGACAAAACTGTCACCAGTCTTTTCTTTCACAGTGTATTGGTGGTGTGACACTGATCACATATTCACAACTGCCTGTCCATCTGTAGCAAAATATACTTTTCTCAGTTTAATCAGCCATTGACCCTAAAGCTGTAACTCATTTGCAATGCAGCACAAAGAAACTGAACATGTTGACCCTCTGTTTCTGTGTAGCTCTGTACAGAACCCCAAGGAGAAACACAAGAGCATCCAGCAGCCTTCAGATTTGAAGCTTTACACTGTCAAAATTCATTTACATGACTTCTTTGGAAAGGGAACAAGGTATTTTCAGATGGAAGCTCTTATGTAGTCATGAAAGCTGCTGTGTCCCAAATAAAATTCCGTGGCAGGAATCCACCTGTGGTGACAAACAAAATAATTGCAAGAGTTTTTGTCTGGAGTTACAGTACTTGTTGCAACATCACACAGAGGCACGGTATGTTGCTCCCTCCACTCGAGGAACAGCTAATTAGGTGTCATACTCAATATGTCACATTCTAACAAACAAAAGGATCTATGTCCAAAACGGTCTCCAAGATGCCAGAAATAAACATGCCAGCCCCTGAAGTGTCCAGGAGTTTACAAGGAAAATGTGTTCTCCAAGAAGAAAGGATGGCTTTTCACTGCTAATCCCTCGTTTAGATGGTGTAGTATCATCTCTAAAAGTTTTCAGGGACTTGACATTTCTTTCCTTCCTCCTCCTGCTCAGCAGGCCGTTGGACAGAAATCAGAGAGGCTAAGAGTTTTTTAATCCTTTCAAGCAAGAGTTCCTTGAATCAAGGAGTATTAAAATATTAACTTTTGGAGCATCCGTAGCAATGCCAGAATTAGATTCTGGCAGCTGAAACACCTGAGAAAGGGTGTTATTCATGAAAATGGTTCCTCCCTCCCAGTTTGAACATCCACAAAATATTTCTGCACTGCAGTTTGGTCAAGTTTGCAGGTGTGTTTTGGAAACATTCTTCCTGAATCTATGGATCTCCTCCCCAACCTCATCCAGTTCCTCTTAACCTGGTATGATCAGGAGCAGCTCTTTTAAAGCAAATCTCTGTCTTATCTGGGTTGTAGCCCATGTGCAGGACCTGTACAATATTGTCAGACTGTTTCCTCTTAGTTCATGTACACCTGCACATTTCCAGTGTGCAAACAATGCTTAGCTTTGACCAGGAATGCAAAGGTTTCAGTCAGGTGTTTCCCTGGAATTTGCCAAGCCCCTTTCTCTGAACTAGGTACAAAGTCCTGGTTTTTTTGCCCAGTGATTTCCCAGACCTTCCACATGGCAGTGCCTGGACCAGGATGAAAATGGGTTTGCACTGGCTTGTTTTGCATTGAAAGTATTCCATAAAAAAAGGTTCCAGCTTGTCTCATGGCACAGTCTGAGTGAAAGGAAGAGGAATAACACACAGACCTCTCAGGGTTGAGGTTTTTTCCCTTTTCTCAGTTTCAGAGAGTTCCACTTTTAAAAAAATCTGCCAGAGCTTCGTAAGAGCTGTGCACACCTTTAGAGCCTGCCCTGTGTTGGGGACAATGGCACCATTGCCACCCCTAATCCCCAGGCACGGGGACTCTTAAGTACCTGGAACAAATTGTGTTGACATGGACTCAACTTAAACCATATGTCAAACTACCAACTAAAAGCTCAATCTCTTTTATGTAAAACAATCTACTTTCTGTAACAATTAAATGGGCCTTTTTAAAATATGACAGAAAGTCCCATCTACTCAGTGTCTCAGGTTCTTTTCCAGTTCTAACAGTGTTTGTTTTGTCTGTGTTTTTTGGTGCTCTGAGAAGCTTAAGTTGTTCTTTTCCTGATGGACTTTGATTTGCTGAGCGAAATTCCTTTCAGAGCTATTTTTAAGGATTGCTTTTTTTTGTGGGGTAATTTTTTGTTTTGTGTTTTTTTTCTACACTGATTCTTTTGAAGTTTTTTGAATTCAGCAAACACTGCAACTAAAAATTATTTCCCTAGCAAAATCTCTCTTCTAACCAATGCACAGTTCATTTTTTTGCATTTTCTTGTGTTGTGATACTCAAGGTCATGCAAATTTTAAATTATCAGATTGGTTTTAAACTTAGGTTTCATTCTTTGCTTACATGCACAGAGTAGTTGCTGTCAGAATATCTCTCTCAGATAAATGAAATTCTAGAAGTTGGTGCCAGGATTTCAGAATTAAAATTTTTCTCCTTCCTCTTTGAATATACTAAAATTCAGATATACATTTGTATTTACATTCCCCAGCTGATGGCATATTAAGTGTTCACTTCTGTTGTTTGAGAGAGTTTTAAATTAGGGTTTAAAAGAAAAAAAAAAAAAAAGACAAAATTTAAAGTAAGTAGCAGATTAAACTAGTAATTCAGGTTTCACAGTCATGGACCTTAATGTGATATAGGAAAGAAGTCTAAAGAGCAAGTAAAGAATGGTTAAAAAATGGTTATTTTCAAACATTTAGTGTAAACCATCTCCATTAATTTCTTCAGAGACAGCAACTGACAGAAACACTTTAGGTAGTAGCACATGAACTGGGCCACATCCTAAAAGGGTCTTCCTCAGCTCAGGAATGTCTCATTTCAGCTGGAGAGCGACTTCCCAAAATGACATAACCCTCCTGTTATTCCTGTCAGCCCCTTCAGGATCAACTCAGCCTTTCCTTCATTAATGGAAAGTGACTTCCCAGATCCAGCCTCTCTCTCCCTGGTGAGCTACTTCCCTCAATCCTAACCATTCCCATACATGCCCTGTTGCATGAAGGTTATTCCTTCCCAGGCCCCATTTCCCATTACAGCCTTCTCTGGAGCTGATCCTGTGCTCCCTCTGGGAGCAATAAGCCTTAAACTTGCCTGCTTCCTCTTCTACTTGCTACCTAATCTTGAGAGGGATCTTCATGGAACAAGGGCTTCATCACCAAGCTGATTCCCACTCTGTGCATTCTATTTTTATTTGTTGAAAAAACATGGAAATTAGGCCCCCTTTCAGTACCTGCTCTGTGCCAGTCACTTAACTCATCATACTTGGCAGTTCAGCCATACAACAAATTCTTTCTGAAACCTTGAAAGAGCTTTAATGCTGTGAAGTATTTTTCCACCATTCCTCAACAGGACATGAAGCTGGGACACCATGTTGGGTTTTCCTGTAGCAGGAAGACAGCTGACTACTATGAACTCACAGTGGTTTGCTGATATTATTCTAGCAGATGGATGACAAGTCTCATGACTGACCTCTGCCTTTCATGCCTGCCAGGTGGTGTTGGATAGTCATATTTTCACTTCTCCATGGATCTCCACTAGTTTGAGTATCATTAAGCTGCTTTACAGAATATTTTTAAATCCTTGGAGAAAGGCTATGTACACACAGAAGGTATTTCTCAGAACTGCCGGCTATGGAAAATTCATTTTGCCATTCTGAGCACACATTTTCACAATCTCTGCTGTCCTTTGCTCAGAAAATTGTCTCAGGTCATCTTTCACATGATTCCTACGTGCTTTGGCCTCGCTCTCTTCTTCCCATTCTCAGAAAAACACCATTTGAGTTACCCTCTAACAGGGGGAGTGTCCACTACCTTCTTACCTTTCATATTCAGCTGTGCCTCACCCACTGATGGAGGGTTTAACCCCCCAATTATCCACACTACAGATGTGTTCGTTTCTCCCTGAACTGGGAGCTGGAACAACTTAATTCCCCTGGACAGAAAACCTGGTCCCAGACGAGAACAGTTTGCTCTAAGGCCTACAGGCAATGGGAGCACCAGCAGATCTCCATCACCTTGTTGGCAGGGGCTAAACCCAATTCCCAGGTTCACCTAAGAGGCAATAGACCAGATTCTGTATTCAAGTCTTGCACTGCAATTGTCATACCAACTGCTTTCCCTTCTGAGCCCCTCTTCCAGTCTTTTTACTCACATCTTGTCTTCATTTTGGCATTTCAATATTCCTTTCTGCTGGAAAAACATCCTCAACTTTCAGCTTCCCCTCAGCCCCTTCAACGAACTTAACGCTTGTGTGAAACCTCTTCAGTGCACCAGTTCAATCTTGCAGACTGTGAATTCAAAGAGACATGTTTCAAGGACCAGCACATGCCTCCAGTACTTACAGACCCCAATTATTTATTTCCACATACCTCTTTTATGAAGTGTTAAATTCACAGATATCAATGGTATTTGACCTGAGATACTACACAAAACCCAAGTGGCCAAACCATTAGTCATGGAGACAGTAGATGTGAAATGCAAGGGGAATTCCCACAGACACCAGGGATCTGGGAACTGGGATGTTACTTGTAATGCTGTTGGATTTCTTTTCCCCCTGAGTTTTAGTTGTTTTTAGAACAGCTGAAATCAACACACCATGGAATTTGACATCCATGTCTTAAAAGGCAATAGCACACACCAAAGTGAGGGCTACTGACTTAAGAACGGGCAACAACTATGCTGAACATACCTTAATGCTTTCCTTGGTTCTCACTCTCCTGCCTGCCTGCCCTCCACTGAAGTCACTTTCTCAGTTAACAACATTTTTCCCCCCAGAGATACTTCCTTCTCCTGGGAATTGACAAATTCTTCTGGAAGAATGGGAAATTCTTGCTGCTCTAATACAGGCCTAGAAGACAGACACTTCAAAATTGCTCTGTGGATGTTTGCTCCACTCCATCCAAATACATGTTCTGTTCTGAGAAAGAGCAGCTAGCTCTGAATATAAAAATTTTAAACAAACCTGGGAGTTTTCTACCTGTAGGCCTCAGCAGAACCAGGTTCAACAGTACTCTGGGGAATGAGCTGCTTTATAAATCTTAAGGGCCTGCATAATCAGGGACACCACATGCATGTTTAGGATGAACTGAGCCTAACAAAACTGAACCAAAAAAAAATCAAACCACCAACATTTGTCAGGAGTTAAGTTCTCATTAAACCATGCAGGATGAGCATTTGAAAAAGGCTTCTCTCTTGAATTGCTCCATTTAAAAACTCTTATCCTCATTATGTTCCATCTGACACCAGGAATACTCAGCAGCCCTGTCCCAAACATCAAGATCTCAACTAGACTCTAAAAAAACAAAATAACAATCATCAAGTCTATGACTGGCTCAAATGACTTATTGATATTATTGTCAAGGTCTGCAAGGATCAATTGTAAATTTACTTATATACATTGGAAAAACAGACAATAAAGGAAAAATGAAGAAAACCAACAGCTGTTTCAAAGATTGTGTTCTTACAAATACTTCATAGTGAAGTTACTTGGTTTCGAAAGCAATAGGAGGATTAAAGACAAGAATATGATTTTTCTTTATTCCCTTATTATTATGTTTTCAAAATTAAGGCAAAAATTAGAAATGTGTCCTTCCCTACAAATAATGATAGCATGATTCATATAAATTTTCTCTTTCAGACAGAGCCTTCAGTTTCAACTTTACAGGTCTACTCAGCTTCACAAAGCAGAGATGTCTGGAGACTGAAGAGATTGGGGAGAGTATCTCATGTGTCCCTCTCTCAGGAACTACCTTCACTGGTCACAAGGAGCAGAAGCCAATTCAAACTCTTGATACACCTGCACTTTGGGGCAGAAGTTGATTTTGAGAGCAGATGAAAGTCCACAAGGAGTTCTGTAAGTATCTGAATTTAGTAGAGTAAGAGCAATGGAAGAATGTTTGTGTCTGTATGTACAGATTAATCATTAAATTAATTAGAGTTTAAGTGTACACTGAAAAGCAGGCTTTTTGGAAGCAAAGCAATAGTTATAAAAGACATCTGTGAGATGCCTGCCACTTCCTTTCTGAAGTATTCATCCTTGGTTAACAAAACCCACAACTCCTGGGACTAAAGCTGAAGCTGGTTCTTCTTTTCCATGAGCAAAGCCTGCCTGTCCAAATGCTTCCCTGTAGCTCCAGTGAGTGCTCCTCTCTGGCATTTCAGAGAGCACAATGGCACCCCCCTGGGCCGGGCTGCAGCGAGTTTGGGTTGGAGATTGTTTGTGGGACGCCATTCTATTCATCACACAATAGGGTTTCTGTTTCTCCCTCGATTCCATTGTGCTCAATCACACAGGGTTTTTTTAAAGTTATGTTTTAAGTTAGAGCCTGTCAGGCGCCCTGAGGCATCTGGACACTGGGTGCACCATAAATTTGAAGTTATTACTGCTCAGGATTGCCGTAAATGAGTTAGTCATCTTTTCTCATAAGGCACCAAGGGAATGGGCTGAAAGTACAGGGCAGCTGCATCTTATTTAAAAGTGTGTCTTTCAAGAGGTACAAGACATTAACATGCCCTTTTGGAAATTATATGAAAGTCTGCCCAAACTGTAATAAGTCATCATAGAAAGTCTGGAAAAAGCCCTGTCTGCACTCAAAGAGCAGCCACAGTTAGTCCTTGTACATCATGTCTGTGACCAACCTGCAGCCAAGCTCACTTCCCTCTTCTGTTACTGGGGATGAAAAGCATTAACCTGCTCAGAGTCACAGGATACATCACAACTGACATCCTTGTGCCTGATCCGTGCCTGAGCGAGGTTATCCTTATAGCCCCAAGGGAGCCCTAGGGAGAGCTGGCAGGGAAGGAAGCACAGTGGATGCAGAGCACTCAAAGTGCAGTTTCTGGTAGGACCCTACCTCTCTAACCAGTGGATTTCTGAACCCACCAACCTGGTCCTCCCATAGGCACATCTGTGCACCCAGAGCCCCCAGCAGAAAACAGAACCAGAATCTTCGTGTCACCTTACTAGAAGAGAAACCATCTTTTTGCTCTCTTGCTGAATTTCATTATTTGTGCAATACTTGACACTGCATGACTTCCATTTAGTTTTCAAACTGCTGTAAGAGTTATGGGTGTATATACAATAGATTTTAATTCTGATAAAACATCATCAAGTAAGATTGGCAGTAGTTTAATTTTAGTTGGTTTCTTCTCTCTACGGACTTGGAGACTGTGGGCATAACCATTGTAATGAAAATCTGAGGGTTGGAGAATATTTATAATAACTAACACTGAATTGTGATAAAAGACATAGGAAAAATATACAACAACTTAAAAGGCTTGAAAGAAAACACTAAATAGACATGGGTGAACATTTGTCCATCACAGGTATTTTAAGTCTTAGTAGTCTATATTTAGTTCAACACAATTAATCTCTAATTCTCTTCAGCTGGCTTTTGAAAATTTATTAATAGATACTGTTATGAGTGATTAAAGTCACTTGACAACCCCTGATTTAAAAGCCAGATGGTTATTGGATCTGGTAGGTCCCATTAATGAAAGCTGTTAGAAAGAAGTGAGAATTTAAAAGGTTTCAATATACAAAAAAAAAAAAAAGAAATCTGAATATTTTCTCCATAAGGAATCTACTGCTTTGAGAGGTCTAGGAAAGAGCAGCTACTGATTTTTCTATCATCCCACATGGTATTTTGTCCATCCCTTCAGCTTACAGTACTTGCCTAAAAGAATAACTTATACAAAATCCCCATCACCATATCAGTGGAGACATCCATTTCAAATGCACTATAACACCAATGAGGGCCGCAGCAGCCCAACATCAGTAGAAACTAAAATTCCACACAAGTTATTTTTAGCATACTCTACTTTTTAGCACAGACACTAAGCATGCCTTTTATGACAAAACATTTACTGAAAATCTTCTTCCCCATCTCCCCTCACTTCCCTCCCATAGAAACAATGAAAAAGATGAAGAAAACATCAAATGTTAAAAATTCACATTGAAATGGAGAGAGGCATAGTCAGGAGCATGGGTTTCTTGCCAATTTGAGTAACCTGCAAGCTTTCACTTGTTCCTTCAGGCATCAAAGAGCATTTACCCCCAGGGCTTGTCCAAGGGACAGACATTTGGATTGCATTAAGTTTCCAGGGGGTATGTGTGCAAAACTCCAGTATGGAACAGTTATTAAAAAGGCTGCATGTTTGCTATTTCTGTGGTTTGTCAGAAAGGTCATTGTTTAAGATGTTTTCATTTAATGACAATGTGCCTCTATTCTTGTTATTATAGTTTGTTTCTTTCATGTCTGTTCCTGCTCCTCAGTATCATTGTTTGTCCCTGTCCTGTGAAGTGTCTTGCTGTTCTGGTGCCATGGGATTGGGAAGATGTTACAGATTTGTGTAACTTCTCACTACACTGGTGGTTCATTTACAGAGGGGTGTTTCCACCATAGCCACTTCTCTGCACTTACTGCGAAGATTTAATCTGGAGCTGGAAAAAAGGAACTATATTCATTTATGCAGCACACTGTGGGAGCTGCATTACTTTAGTGGGTGAAGGCTTGTTGCAGTTCCCAGGAACTCCTCACCTGATTACCACCTGTCAGATCTTACTGCTTAATCAAAGCCCCTACACTTGCATTCCCACAGGTCTGCAACAGCAGAAAATGGGAGCAGAATTATGCATCCCATGCAGAAAATACACCAAACACTAAACCAAACTCTTCATTATAAGCACATCTTCTGAACTGGCAGAAATAACCAGTGTAGGCCACCAAAAAAAAAAAAAAAAAACAACACAGGAGTCAGAAGCACAAATTCCAGCTGAAATGCAAGACAAAGAGATCACCCAGTTATTAACATTGTACAAACTGGAGGTGTGGGTAACTGCTCATTTTCTCCATTATATGAGAACTCAAAAAAAAGGGGGTTTTATTTTTATGTTGAGAGGGGAAAGAACAGCATTGTATGATGGAAACATCATACATAGAAGCACACAAACAACTTTGAAAAAATAGCAGGAAACATTAACAGATGAGTTAACAGTAGCTAAATATTTATATTGCACATTTCATATTTATCACAACAAACCCTTCTTTTTCCAGAAAAACATCTGGGTTAGGGGCTAGGACAGACAGTATACAATTTAATTGCTTCTCTTCATATATTATCTTCCTTTAAAGGGGACAACACAGCCAAGTAGGCCCCTCTGCAGGGGAAGAGATGTGGGATCTTCATTTGTGAGCTACTGGGTGTGATAAGTGAAGGGAAGCAAACAGCAAGGAGACACAGGAACACATCTCAGGCTCAGCAGATAGCTCAGAGCAGCAGGACAAGCCAGAAACCAGCCCCAGTGACAATGGGAAAAGTTCCCTAGGAACCAAAGTGAACTTGCAGTCTGCTACAGCCCAGAAAGCCACAGAGCTGACTGAAAGCAAGACTGGGAGCAGGGACAAAGTGAGCAGCAGGGAATTTGTTTATAAGCCCTTCCCCATGTTTAGCCTGTGTTTTCTCTCTCTTGTCTCTGTTGCAAGAGGTTTGTCTGATGGAGGCTTTGTTCAAAGAAAACCTGAGGTTTGAGTTGAAAAGCTGTTTGAGGGAAGAGCTCTGGACAGACCTACCTCAATGCTCTTGTCAAAGATTTATATTCTTTAATGACAGAGGTATTTTGGAGTTTCTTTTAATTATGATGACAAGGACTTAGCTGCTATGTGCAACACATAAGTAGTGGCTTTGCCAAGCTTTACCTCTTAGAGAAGAGGGTGAGTGGGTGCCAGCATCACAAGCCATTTGCTAGGGCACAGTCTGAGCTCAGGAACAGCCATGATCTCAGAAGCAATTCCTGTACATTTGGAAATAAAGGCAACACAAGGTTCTGGTAAAAAGGATTTCATAACTTTCCTGTCTTCCTTCACTTCTCCTCTGCTCCATCTGAACTAGGAGCTGGCTGATCAAAAGCTCTGGGCAGAGCCTCCTACAAAGCCTGTCCTGAACGCTAGACTGCGTTATTATACGATCAGCTGTGATGCCACTTGGGCTAGGCCAGAGGACAGTGATCAAACAGCTCCAAAACACAATGAGAAAAGGCCCTTTGTCAATACCAACAGGGAACCTATGACTACCCAGGATCCAGAAACAGTTGTGTCTTGCTTTAACCTACTGCTCCCACCACAGCAGCTCTTTCTCCATGTCCTTTAGCCTGCTCCACCCGCTCTGGAGAGGGCATGAGCCCAATTACCCAGCCCTCAGCAGCCACCAATTACAGAGGAAGCAGAGCCCTTGCATTGTCCATGCCCTGTCAGGCGTCCTCTGCCTGCCAAGTGTGCTGCAGCAGCCTTTGTCACCGTGCTGTCCCCCCAGCAGCCAGCTGCACAGCTTGAACGAGAGTGGGAGAGAGCATAAGGAAGCCATTAGAGGTTAGGAGCAGTTGCCCAACATGACTCAAAGAGGGATCTGAGGAAACATAATGGAAGCGCTCATGAGCAACTGTCTGTCCAGTCCGCATCTGCAGGCGGTCTGCAGCTGCTCCGCTCGCTCCACACAGAGCAGGCCAGCTCTCCAGAACAGCACAACCTCTGCATTAGCTTAGTGTACCTTCCCATTAGTTTTAAATGTGCCAAACATTAAAAAAAAAAATCCCAAACAAATCTTGTGGTCTGTGAAAGAATGGCCATGAAGAGACGGTACTTGGGAAAACAAAAACCAGGAGGAGGAACAATGCCTCCCTATTGAACAACAAATGGAGAGAGTAGGCTCCAGCTTTTAATTGCAACACCATGCCAAGCAACTTGAAGTAAATGCATTTGTGTTTATTTCACGTTCAGCTTCCCAATTGTGCAATGGGAAATCAAGGAGAATGAGCACAGTAATAGTGATGGGGCAGGATCTCAGCTGGCACAGGCATGGGTGCGTGGGAGGAAAAATATCAAGAGTGCCCACAGCCTGGTGTGAGCCCTGCCTGTGCTCAGCAGGGGTCCTCATCCCTGTGTCCATAAAGAATTAATTCATTCCCCAGGACACAGGGGGGCAAGTCCTGATTCCAACTATGGGTCAAAATAAGAACCATGGTTAACTGCCTGAGACACCCTCCCTCACGCTATCTGCCATTGTGATGTAACATCCTTTTTAATAGCCGTAGTATTTTATGTCTATAAACAGCAAATATTCAAGTAACAACACTTCCACCTGCTCCTTTTCAGTTTTCTTTGTTGTAGATGGGATCAATAAGGAAAATACTCAGAGGAAAAGAACATCTCTTTTTGAAATGAATAATAAACATTTATCTAACAGTTCAAAAAAAGGGTACCTCAACTCTACAGTTTTCAGCAGGCGGAAACCAAATTGTGAATCGGTCGACTTTCCAAAATACACAGTGGCTGCAAGATCAGATGCCAGCTGTACACTCATTATTCACTTGTGGCTATTTTGAGATAGGTAAGTCCCTTTTTTTGTTAAACATGCAGGTTGTGCTGGGAAGTAATAACTAGCTGAATTCACAAAAACTTATCAGTGTTACTGGGTCACTTAAACTTGCATTTATAACAGTTCTCTTTAAAATAAATGGCTTTAAAAAAGAAGGGAGAGAGGATGTCCCCGCAGCCTGATATCAGCAGTGGTTGTCTAGGCAGGTTGAAGATTATGATTATTATAACCAGGGATAAGGACTCCAGAAAAGTGATAAAAGTGTTCTTCCAAAGTAGGCTTTGGAACCAATCAAACATGTTAAATGAAGTAAGAATTTGCCTCTCTGACAGGATTAATACCACAAGTTTGTAAGCCAGTCTAAACACTTATTTAGAAGACTAAACCATCCCTGAATTGTATCAGTTGCTGTCATAGCCTTTCATGGAGTCACTGAAACTCTAAAGGGACTCTGAAATCCATGGAGGACCTCAAGACAACCCATGAAATGCTCTCCTCACTAACACAGAGCTGTTGGGGAAAGGGTTTAATATGGAAATGATGTGAAAAGCTCAGCTTCTGCTCTACATATAGGATTAAATTACACAGCCAGAAACAGCTGCTGCAGCTCAACAAGAAAATCCAACATTTGAAAAACAGTGGCTTGAAAAGGCAGGGAGTGGGGAAGTCAATATTTACAACACTCATTTCTGCTTAACAGTTAAAGAAATCAGGAGGCAGAGTGAGGGGGACTAAAATAATTTACTTCACAAAATATCTCCATTTTTGTCTCTATCCCTCTTTCACCTGAAATAATGTGCAATTCCAAATGTGGAACAGCACAGGTAAAATCAGTACTAATCAGGAATTGCATTAAACCCCTGAGTACCACAATCACATCATTTTATAACCCAGACTCTCTGATCTTTGCCCCCATCCAAAAAATCCATACTTTGAAAATTAGTAGGATAATTTCTTAACTTTCATTCTAGAAGCAAATCAAGCTGAAACACTGTGTCCCATTTGTGGTGTTACTCCTGTTTTACAACCAGATTTCACACAGACAGACTCTTCACTACCAGTCTTGCTAGACTTAGAGAAAAAATTTTAACAGAATTAAAATGAGAAATTTGGGTCTCTTTGCAAGGTACACATTATAAGATTAATACTTAATAATCCTGTCAGCATTTATTTAAGCTAAGCCAACGGAGCAAAAATTTACAGTCACTTTAGCTTCCTGTTGCTACATTTCTCCAAATCAAGTGAAACAATTAAGCTTGTGCCTCCTTACCTCTAGCAGATGTTAGACACTACATGAATATCCAAACCCAGAATTAAGAGCCAGCCATAGTGTGTCTCAATGCAGCAATAATACCCTCAAAAACCAGCAATTAATTATTTCCTCTCTATCAGCCCTTCAGCAGCTTTGCCATTGTCTTATCCATACACATTTGTGATATGAAGCACTTATTCATTGTTTGCTCAGAGAACAGAAAAAGACTCGGATAATTCTTTTGTTTGCTCTCTGAAGTCAGACATCATAGCTTAAGTTCAACTTTTTATGCACAAGGTTAGCAGGTTCAGGAAACTTAATACAAGAAAACAGGCTTTGTTCACAATATTCACATAACAGGAAAGAAGAAGAGGGAAATATTTATTTTAATAAGGCCACATTTACTAATCACTCACAAGCAACTGACTGAAATACCAATAACACAATACAAAATAAAGTAACTCTCCCTGGCAGAGCTAAAACATACAAACAAAGCCACTGTGGGTCTGAAAATTCTTCTTTTACTTAAAAGCAGACTTAAAAAAGCAAAGATACGCTGACTCACCCACCTAATAACACACTGCAATACGGCCTCCTCTTAGGACAGGAGAAGGCAAAGCATCTTCCATAGTTGCTGTCAAAGGCTCGTTAAAGAAAGCAGGGTCACCTGGCCCCAGTGATGGGGCTGCTAATGAAGCCCAGCTGCACCTTCCCAGGCTCTGCATGATGTTTCCCTGTGGAATTGGCTTGCACTTTGTGATGCTGCTCAAATTAGTGAAAGTGGGGTAAAAGCAGATGGAAAAAGCCACCTTCTTTGGAGTGGTTTTATTTTGCACCCATATTGCCATTTAAAAGGTCCATGTAGGAGAGAAGGCAAGCAGATAAAGGTGTTTTTGCAAGGTTTTTCCCACATTTCTGTGGCCTTGGTTAGCTTTGCTGAAATGCCACAGCCCCATGGTTTTTAACGTGATCAATTTTACTTACCTCCCAGAAAAAAAGTTGCTCTGAGTTTATTGGGCAAAACTCTGCATCTTACTCTGATGCACCTTCTACACAGAAGTGTTTGAAAGAAAACCAGCATCAAGAAGTAAGAGACAAAAAAAAAAAGCATGTCATAATCAAGAATAAACAAGTCATTCCTCTAGCCTCCTTCTAACATCACTGGAATGTCAGGAGTCCTTTGAAGTAATAGCAAATATCATCAAATGGAAGAGGACATCCAGGAAAATGGGAATTTGAATGAATAGATGCAGAACTGAGAACACAAGTCACCAGCTGTGCTGTGCACATCTGGGACAATCTGTCAGACCAGATTCAGGTATTGCCCCAAAACTTGAGGGTTGATCTCTGCTGTCACAAAGGTTTTTGAACAGCTTTCCGAGCAAAGAGAGTGAGAGGAGTTCAGGGTTCCTGGTACACAATTCCCCAGCATAGCTTATGTACTGAATTAAATATTATCCATTTTCACATCCCATTTAACTGAATGTATCCAAACATGGTAAAGCTAACCCTAAATAGTCAAAGGACTTTGAGCAACCACAACTATTGCTGCCTTTTTTTTTTTTTGCCAAGTGCTAAGGTAAATGTTCGCTGTTCAAAATAAGGATTTGCTTTCTCTCTGATGTTACGAGTCTTAAAATTGCTTCTTTAAACCCAAACAAATATGGGTCTGTCGTTGCTACAAGTGGAGTTCTTGAAATGTTTGTGTGTACCACTGATGGATTTATACTGCAGCTTTGCCAGCATCATAACCTTACCTTGTGTTCTGTAACTCATGGACCATTTTGAGCTCTCTGAAGCTTCCATGGTAGGACAGCTGCCACCTTTGTCAGTGAGTAAAGCAGAATTAGGCAAGCCCCCTTTGGCTGATGAAGGTGTTTAAGATTATCTTGCTGTGGTTTGCAATGGCTCAGTGACTCTTTAGCAACTTTGAAAGAAGCCTCATCTGTAGAGGATTTCTCCTGTGTTCCACAGTCCTGCACTAGACAAGGCTTAAGGAGGTGCTGCCATCCCTGTGAGCCACCTCTGCTGTGTCCCTATAGCCCTGTGTGTTCCTCAGCTGCATGTTCCAGCATGGCATTCTGTCCCAAAGGGACACATACCATCAGTATGAATACTGAACTCCATGTAACCTTCCATTTCCCAGCTTAGCTTTCTATTTTAATTAACTCCCCAGCTTTGTGCTTAAAAAAGCCCCTATGTATATTTGTATATATACTTGATATACTGGCTTTTTTTGACCTTTTACACGAGGTATCCATCTATTACATTCTTCATAAATTCTTTTCATATATGTTTCAATGTTGCCCATGCTGTGACTTCTTACATGGGCTCCATGCTTTCATAAACACTCAGTCTGGAGTTTTCTCAGCAGATGAAACCTGTTTAACACCTGCTTCAGTCTCCTCTCAGTTAAGGCTGACTTATATTTGCACTGTATAAACCAGTGCCCTTATTTTAACTCTATCTTTCAAAGAACAGCCTCTCTCAGATCATTAAGACCTGATGATTAGTAGATATGGTACTAGTATGGTCTCAGTCTCACCCAGAAGAACAAATAGAGCTAGCTGTTCAGGAAAAGAAAAATTCCAGTGGGAAATAAAGACAACTGTTGAGACATTTTTCTTCAAAAACAGCGTGTTCAGAAATAGCAGATGCATGCATCTTGGGGAGTTTTTTAATTTTGTGACATGCTGCAAACATAAGGAGTTAGCAGGCAGAAAAGCCAAGTGGGCTGAGTGAATAGCCAGAGAAATCTGGCTAAAGGGAACAAGCAGAGCTGGAATTGTGGTGGAACATGTGTTTTCAAGTAAACATCATAATAGGCCTGTGAAAGGGGTACTGATCCACACACAACTGGCAGCTGTAAAGAGGAAAATGCTTTAAAAATTTGTCTTTAGCTTAAGGATTCAGTAGCTTTCTGGACAGTGAAATACAGTGCAAGTATCTGCCTGGCAACTGGTGATCTAACCTTGGTACCCCTGTCCTGTTCTTGAGGATTCCCAGCTGGAGTCACATACTGCTCAGGTACAGTCCTGGCATGGTAATCCAGCAAGTGTTTGTTACTGAAGCCAGTTCCTTTAAGGAATCAGAGAGATCATCTCCAGAGAAGTCTGAATTCCCACTGTCCCATTTATTAAATAACCACATGAAACACAGCAAGTGTCTTCTGATCAATCTTAATATGGTACCTACCAGTTTCTTGGGAAAATCACAACAAACTCAGCATGTGGAATAGCACGGGAGCTTGTGCAGCCACAAAACCCTGCTGCCACCTGCAACCTGAAATGTGCTGGGGACAGCAGAAAGGAAAACCTGAGGAGCTCAGCACTGTGGTGCCAAGGAAAACTGGAGCTCACCTCTGCAGGGAAGGATGGGTCTGCTTTTCCCTATCAGCAGCCTAATAGGAATCTGCTTTCAGGCTTCATGTGGATTTTGGTCCCTTTCCTTCCTACCTTCACTGCTTGAAATTGGGCTGGCCTAGCTGCTTCTCTGAAGTTTGTTTGCCATAAAGCAGCTGTCTACAGGCTTTTGAGTCAATGGAGGTGACGTGGAAAAACAAAGAAGACAGTTTAGATAATATGAAATCCAGAAATATAATATCTTAAAGAAATCTACACCATGGAAATAACTGCAAATTAAATGATAGTACCTGGGTTTTTTGTAGCACTACCATTCTTGTCAATGAAAAAAATACAATCTTTTCAGCTTATTACTATTGTGGTCAAACCCAGCAGCATCCAGAAAGCAAATGCTTCCAATGATAATCTTAAAAAAAAATAACAAATGACCATACAAAAGATCTGCATGGCCTTTCTAACTCAGACTCCAAACCTCAATGAAACAGGAAAACTGAATTCAGTTCAAGTTTCAGCATGTCTCTTCTGTCCCCAAGTCTGTCTGCCTGCTTAGAATGTAAAAAAAAACCAAAAAAACAACAAGAAACCAACAATATATAATCTAATATTTTTAATTTTATGTACAGGAATATAACGTTATGGCAACTTTGTACATGAAATACATACAGTATTTAATAATGAAAATCAGCTAGGTAAGAATTTACATTAGCAATGAAACTGCTTCATGTGCAGCCCAGTTAATACTTAGTTTAGATCTGTATTTTATTGGGGAGAGATTTTAATAGTTTACAATCATAGAAACATAAACATTTAAAACGAGACTCTATAAAATAATTTACAGAAACCCTACCATCTACACTGAGAGAAAGGGCATATGTCTGTGAGTTGTGTGTGTGAGTAACAAGGTGGACAAATGATGTATCTCAGCCTTTTTAAGTATAAAATAATTTAGAAGCAGTCCATGCAATATGGAAGCAAAGGCGTGCCAGTTCCTCCAAGGTTTCCTGCTACCTTGGGCATCTACTGAGCATCACATGTGGGTCACTGGACACATGATAACACCGCTGCCAGGTACCCCCAGACAGCACCAGCCTCAGTTCCTCCGAACAATGACTTATGTAAACATAAATGTACAAGTTGATATCTTTTCTACACAGTACAAATACAGGTCACAACTTCTCAGCTGTGCAAGTAGTCAATCCATATACTGGGAAGCAGGATAATGCTCAGTCCAGAGTTCCATGTGTTCCTCTTTACAGGGGCACTAACAGAACTTCCTTGTTTTCACCAGTTTGCTCTGGTATTTCACAGAGTGCCCGCCATGCCCTATCACATAAACATCCAGCAGGTAGGACTTGCCAGGCTGCAGGCCTCTGATTGTCTCTGTGGTCACTGCTTTCTGGATGTTCTGGCTGTGGAAATATTTACAGAGAACCTTTTCTGACTTCTTCCTCGTGTCTGGACCCAAGCACTGGTTCTGCTCTCTTTTCTTCTGCTCATCATTGTAGTTGTCATCCACTTCCCTCTTGTAGATGCAGAATTTGTTCCTCTCCTGTGTGCCCAGCCATGCCACCGTGACTGAGGAACACGTGCGGAGCTTGTCAAAGGCTTTGATCCGTGTATCTTCAGGAAGGGAAGGAAACAACTGCTTGTTAGGCCGCGTTGTAGCCAGGACCTTCAGCATGGAAGCACCTTTCTTGCTTCCCTTCAGCCTAATAAGATATTTAGCTTTTGCTTTGCCCCGGAGCTGGAACTGCCGCACACCCTCCACGCTTTGAGACAAGAGAAGTTTTCCATCTCTCCTAACTTGGATCTGAACAGCATCCAAGCAGGAATGAACGGAAAAGGTGACTTTTTGGTGAGATGAAACAGGGGCAAAACGTAGAAATTTGGCTCCCTTTCTTTTGATGAACACATCTGTAACTTTGCCATCCTTCAGCTCGACTGTTTTCTGCTTTGCCTCCTCCTTGGTCCTGGCAAAGGTGCCGACGTACGCGGTGCTCATGTTGGTGTCGGTGTTCACTGCAAACATGTCGAAGTAGTACTGCGTGTCTGGCTTCAGGTCAGACACGGTGAAGATGTTCTTGTTCCCAATACAAACTCTATGCAGGTCAACTCTCGGCTTCGGGGATGTTTGTCGCCCAAACTTCGATGATTTTAGGAAACCACGTTCTTTGCCAGAGTTGTTGTCTGCAGGGAAGCCAAAATGGGCAAAGTCAAAGGGACTGAAATCCAGGCCTGGTTTTGGAGCCATCATGAAGGCGTCATCAGAGCTGAGCTTGGCTTCGACGGCGCAGAGGCTTTTGAAGTTGTGTTCTTTGTTGATGACTATGCAGTACTGGATGGGCTGTCTCAGTAAGGAGGCCGTGGGGCTCGGTTTCCATGCCAGCGTCACTGTTGTACGTCCCAGAGAGGTGACATCAATTCTGGGATCATAGGGTAACTCAGGGTAAGGCTGGTCTGACTCTGGAGTCGTGGTTGCATACACTTTAAAATGGGTGTCTTTCTCTGTCGACAGCAGATCCAGCTGGTACAGCCCAGAGGGGGAACTAGAGGACACAAAGTACTCCACGTCGTTGCCTTTGTAGGAGAAGAGCTCCGTGCCTTCCTCATTGGTAATCTGCTGTTTCTGTTGCTCAAGGGGCTCTGGGTCACCTGGAGTAAAGCAAAGGAAAACATTTGTACAGACACTCTCCGCAAATGTGAGGAAACAGAACTCTACAGACACATTTTACTACATAAAATAGAAATGTGAGATGGAAAAGGAAGGGTTTATCTTCTGAGTAAGATGTAATTGATCAACATTTCTGTCAAATCCAAGAGGAAAATTGGTTTGGCACTCAGGTTCAAACCAAATGCAATAGAAATTCCACCTGACCAGCATTAATGGAGTCTCATGAATGGTAGCTAACACCTTCCACTGGAGTGTCAGGCACCCACTTGGAGTTGCCATGCAGTTTTCCCTAGGGAAAACTCACTCATCTGCCTGTTCCTGGATGTGGCCCCTGGCTTTGGCCCTCTGAGTCACACTAAAATTTCATTACTAAACACAGTGGGGACCAAAGGTGTGTGTGCCACACTCTGTGGTGTGTGACAGTTCAGCACATGTGTCAGAGGCTCTGGCAGCTCTTGTCTTTCTGGAGAAGCAGCTACACAGCTGCATGTCTGGAGATGAGTCCCCTCCAAGGGGTGAGCTCAGTCCTGCTGCAACATCTCTCCAGTTCTTACCTTGTGTACACAGCTCACAGTAAAGCCCCCATCTAACTGAGTCACTGTGAGTAAACACAGTTTGCTGTGGCAGCATCCAGTGCCCCCTGTGACTGTAACCTCAGCTTTTACTTTTTCGTAGCCCTTTTCCTTTTCATGTCACTGCCTGCTCTCAGTCTCCTGCACTGGAAGACCCAAACAGCAGGAGATCATAAAGACAGGCCCCTGCTGTGAGGCTCAGTGTTTGAGGAACCCTAAATCCAGGGAAGAGGACAGGGGAAGTTGCTGATGGTTTGTTACCTGAGCCTTCCCCACTGGCTTCCTCTGGGAGCTCCTGCACACTCAGTTTCCACTCCAGAGGGGCATCGCACGGTGTCACTGTCACTGCTAAGGGAGTGTTGTCCTCTTCAACCACAAAGAAATACCTAGAGGGAGAGTAACAGACCCACATGTCAGGAACTCCTGATGGCAGCCAGCTGGCAGGGATTGACTTGACATGATCAAGGATGGTCTTGGTGCGGCCAGAGAGTCAAAAATGTTACAAGTAGGCAGAGGAAATATGGAAAGGCTGGTGGGCAAGAGCTAAGGAGCAGAGGGGTTTCTGGCCTCCTGCCCTCACCTCCAGTCGCTTTGCTTTCTACCCCTATAGCACCTAGATACAAATAATCACAAAGGCCTACATGAGGGAAACAGGATCTCTCCTGGAACTTACAGATATGCTCTTCCAAGCAGCACACACATTTTATACTATGTCCAGGTAAGCACACAGAGATACACACACACCCAGCTGCCCTCCCACATCCCCCAAGCACATTGTAAAATGTTCTTCACCAATGAAGGCTGGAGAAGGTCTGTGATATGAGGCAACACAGCTCTTCCCTGAACTCTCTGGAGCCTCAGGTTCTTCCCCAGTCTAACCCTCAGTATTTTCTGACCCATAGGGTGGACATGGGGAAGTGGGGAGTTCAGACCAGGCTGCCTTACACTGCTTCTTTAAAGCACAGTATGAGATAATGAAGAGGGACAAGTGTGGTGGGGTAAGCCTGTAGTTTCTAATTTCCTTCCCACTCCCTTGCCTCCAGACATGGTTAGAGGCCCCACTTCAGGGAAATTCCATGGTCTGAGAAAGCTCTGGGCTCATCCCAGAAATCAAATAAATTGGACAGACCCTCAGCTGGGGAGGCCAAATTGGGATGGAAGCTCACATAGTTACTTCACCAAATAGAACAGTGGCATTTGTATTTTTCTGGTTGGGATCCAATTTTTATCTCAAAGCACCCAGCAACCAGAGCTACTGTCTTCAAAGTATGGCTTCCTCACTTGGGCCAGACAGAAATACCTTTTGGGGGTGTCTCGGAAGAGGTAGCTGCTGATTTCAGCTCCATCGGGGATGACTGATGAGTCGTGGAAAAACGCCTTGTCCCGGATTTGCATCTGGAAGAGCTCCTCATCCCTGGTGGGCAACTTCTGGGGCCTGGAGCCAAGCGGCAGCAGCAGCAGCAGGAACAGCAGTGGGCAGCGCAGCAGGAGCATCCTGCAGCAGAGACAGGGAGTCCCACCTCAGCAGGGGCACCACGAGCAACTCATCTGTGCTGGAACGTGGGCACACCTACAACAAGCCCTCATGCACTTGGTGTTTTGCAGGCACCTTCACTGCTGCACAAACACCAGGAAAACTGCTTAAGGACTGAGCTCACACCATCACAGCTCTTGGATAAAGGGTGCCACCAAGGTTTTCCCATCCTGAACTGTGACTGAAGCAAGCCCAGGAACTGATTTCAAACTGGAATCTCTCCCTCTCAGTACCAAAGAGCCAAAGCCTTCCATGTGCTTTGGCGAGTTACACTTTGATGTTTTGCCACAGCAGAAATGGGGCTCACGGGCCTTGGGAGCCACAGTAAGCACAGAGCAGATGGAGGGCACATCGCCTTCGCTTCCCCTCGGAGATTTTGGTTGGGCTTCCAACAATCCTCTGGAAAGTAAATATTTCCAGTGAAACTGTTCTTTACAAAAATAGAGAATTAGGAAAACATGTGATACAAACCCACACATATTCAAAGCACATTAGTATTAGCATGCAATTCAGCAGGGCTTAATCCTCAAGCCTGATGGGAATTGCAAAACACAAAAGCAGAGAATCCTTTACAAATTAGGCATAATAATTCATAATCTCAGCCTTTCATTATTATGTCTATAACTAGGTCAGAAATGACTGCCCTAACATATGCAGTGGGACAGGCTGGAAATCTCCTTTCAGTACAGTAGATGATCTCATATATAATGGCTCTGGGATGGGGGAGGAAGGGGGGAAACAGCCCATTTTTGATGCAAGTATATCAAGTTTAAATTGCTAAATGATAACCTTTTTTTTAATTAGAAAAAGAAGAGGCTTAGGCCATTACCTACACTGTGTTAGCTCTGGTTTTGGGGAGAAACATGGTAAAAAGCTGAGCTGGCAGGAAGTTTTATCTTGTCCCTTGTCTGAGTGTGCAGTCACACACGTCTCCAGGTACTGCACTGTGAAGTAACTACTACTTTACAGAAAATTCTTTCTTTTACCTTTAAGGTCAAATCTGTTGCTTCTGTTGCTGAGATTTTTCTTTTTCCCACCACCCCACTTGACCTTTCTTTAATATTTTATGTAAAAATAGCAAACATAAAGCTCCTTGAGAAGTGGCACACTGTAGTCTAAGCATACTAAAACTGCTCTTCCCAAATCCCTCTCCCTGCTGCCTCCAGCTCCCCTTCTGCCTGTCCTGCTCTCAGTACAGCTAAACACAGCCACCCACATGCTACACAGCAGGGCTCCTGACACCAGCAAGGCCACAGAGGGCTATCTTCACTCTCAGATTGCTTCCTCTGCCTCTGACATTGCTTGTATTTAATCATTCCTTCCACCAACATGCAGGTCCCCCCACTCACCCCTCCTCCCTTCCTCTCTGCTCTTAGCTCATTCCCACCCCCCTTTGTACCATTTTCTCCACATCCTGCTGCCCAGCTCAGTTCCTTCATCTCTCTATTTTCCCACTGAAATTGGTGATGGGAGAGGGAAGAGAAAACACGTAGTAAACCCAGCAGTATCCACAAGCCAGGAGTGATGTGCACTGAACACTCCCTCACAGGATGCAATTTTAGGTCTCCAGTGGTGTGCTCTGATACCATTTGGGATGATTTAATGACAGGGTACTGCAGTGCTCTGCCCTACAGAAGGGAAAGGAGCCAGGGCCTTAGCTAACACATGCAATTGCTACTTACAGGTAAATCCTGATTTAGCTTTCCCAGCCTTTGTCAAAATCTATCCCAATGAGGTCCTGAGTTAGCTTTTGATGACAGCGGACATATTTCCTCGAATTCAGACTGAAGTGTTGATACTTATCAGCGAAGTTAAAGACATTTGACCTTTTGGAGCAAAGATCATAAGTCAAAATACTTGCTGGCTTGAGTCACCAGCAGAAAGCTCCCCTCACACAAAGCAGGATGAGTTTCGTGTGCTCTATCACGCTGTTTATTGATTTTTCAAGTATTATCGTTGGCCAACAGGGAAGAAATTCCTTCCAACTTAATCACAACAGTTACAGCAGATTATTTGGTTAGGTAAGAAACTCTGACACTTTCTGCAGACAGCGTCCTCCACATGAACTCCCTGAAACTGCAATCCTGTGTATTCCCATAGTCAGTTCCAGGGCAATGTAACCTCTACTAAAATAAACCATTTTGATTATAGGCTAAGCTTCACTTCTTAAATAATTTCACTAGCTAATGCACTTTAAAAACTCCCATAAACAGTGTTTCTGCTCCCCTTAACAACTACAGAGCAGCGACAAGGTATAGATTTGTCTCCAATTTCTTTATCTAATTGTAAAAGCACTTTGGATTAAAAATAACTCTAAAAAGACACATTAAATTTAGTTCTGTGATCCCTGCCCATCCCACACATGAAATAACTTGCAAAGTTGTCAACTGTTACTGGAAAAGGAAACTTTTATAATCTGTTCTTTGACAAATTAATAGAATTTTGAGTGCTTTCATTTTCACGAATTTAACATGAGAGGCTTAAAATGGGTCCAGTTTTCATGCACAACACTTCCAAAAGCGGGACAACAGCAAAGAGGCATCCAAACCTCACTCACAGTTTTTGGAAGGTGTGCTGTCACTATTACACCACCCTTTCACACCAGTTAATAAGCAGATTTTATCTTTTGCAGCGCACTCATTATAATTTGGCAGAGTTTCAAGCTAAACCCTCTATAGTTTACTCATGCAAAACATGGAGAGCAAAGCAAAAATCCCATTTACTCATCCCATGTTTGTTACTGAGCAAGCTCACCAGTGACTTTGACAGAGTCCCTCAGAAAAAGCACTTGTTAGATGTGAGCCTCTGAATTCGTGCTCTGCCACCCAGTCCTCAGAAACTTCCAACAAACCATTTTTGTGTCCTGGATTTGTTTTTAGAAGCCAGGTACCAGCTGAGGCCTAAGCGCTGCGCTGCTAAGCCGCACGAATTTCGTGAAATATGTTGCATGATTTTTTGTTCCCTAGGCTGTGCCGCCTCCTTAAATGCCTTTTATTCAGTTTTCTACAAGTTCATCTTGTTTTCTTTTCTTTTAAACTCTGAATCAATATTTTATTGATATATTCCTGCTGACTGGAGGGATTTGCCTGCTGTTTATCACTGCATTTAAGAGAGTGCCAAAATAAACAGTCCTAAGTGAAATAATAAGCACCGTTTTCCTTCTCCAGGATTGCAAAAGTGCCCTCTAATGGCTCATCTTTACCTCTCACTTTTTCCCCAAACTCTCTCTCAACTGAGCCTTAAACCCAGAGGGAGGATTCCTGCTGGCTGACCGACCTTGGGAGCCGGACTGAGCACGGAGCATCCGGGGGTCCCACCTCCTCCCAGGCAGGGCTGCTCCAGGCCACCCAGTTATGCCTGGCAGGCACCAGGACACTGAACCCGGGCAGGCTGAGCAGTGCCAGGGCAGGTGGCCAGGGTTTCCTTGGATTTGAACCTGGAATGCGGCAGTGCTGTCTGCAGGTGAGCAGCTCCCAGGCTACACAAACACTGTGGTAGCTACAGCCACACCTCAGAGAGGTTTGCTTAATGAACCTGGCTGTATTTACCTAAGAAGATCAACAGATGAAAAATACATGTTGTACATTGGACAGGGAGATACATGATTTTAAACACCTCAGAATTCACCACCTTGCCAGAGGCTGGGGGCTTTTTCCTTCTTTCACAAAGGATAAATAACCATTTTTATAAATGGCATTTTATAAACTTGAGCTACAAGCATATACATGAAAATAATCGTTAAGTCATGTTTTATCATGATTAAAATTAATTCCTATGTTTTCAAGTAATCTCTTTACCAAACCTTTCCAAAATCTCACCTATTAAAGCCCTACACAGCCCTCTGTCCTGCCTTTAAGACCTCCAGGTAACAAACTCCATCTGCAAATCTCCAGGTAAACTGCAATTAGGGCCACAAATGGGGAGGATAATGGGATTTGTAGCTGCCTTAGGTTCTGAGTCGAGGGACAAATTAGCTGGAGCTGTGGCAGCGCCTCATGGGCTTTTCCTGCAGGCTGTGGGATAAGCAGGGTGGACACATCCTCGACCCAAGCCAGGAACAGGTGGCCCTGGGGACAAATGAAATCACTCAGTTTTTATTTCCTTGCTCAAGCGTACAGTATTTTCTGACCGACCTTTTCTTCCAGCACTAAAACACGGCCGTGCAGGTTACACTTCGTAAGGGATCAGAGGCTCCCTGCCTACATCCCACCACAGAAATCCCACCCAGCAAGCCAAGAGTCCACTTTGTTTGGCTGTTGGGGATCCAAGCAGTTGTGTGCTCCTGTTGGGACTTCACTGTGCATTTATTTCACACAGACACTCACAGGAAGGCTCAATGTCACTGAACACACCTATGCTCTAGAAAAACAGGAGCAAAGTATTGGGTTCACCATGTGCCAACACCAGTACTGTTCACAGTCATTTTCCTTGATCTATGGAAATAATTTGCTTTACTCCTCAACTATCTGCAAGTCACCCAGACCTGTGAAGGATTTACAATAAGAAAACAAAAAAGATCTGGGTTTACCTGGAGTGAATGCAGTCTGGAATAACCAAACCCTCACATTAATTACAGAGAGCGGGAAGTGCATGACTGTAATTTAGGGAGGATAATTTCAAGGCACTGCCTGACACAGCGCTTTTGTGTTGAGTTTCTTCTCTTTTTATTGTATGGATGGTTAACTTTTTTTCCTCCTTACATCCTATTTTTAAACTCTGGTGTGCTGGGGGTGGAGGGTTTTTTTTTCTGTTTACATTACCCATGCTGCATCTCATAGTAAGTCTGCAGATTTATTGACGTGATTTAAGTCCAGCTTTGGAAATAAAAGGGCACTGTGTGACTTCTTTGACTTATTATAGGAATGCTGCAAGTAAAGAGGCCGTGAGCTTTTCATTATACACTCCATTTCCAGAGATACATGCCACAAATACATGCATCTCAGCACACACAGTTATCACCTGAGCAAGAGAGGAGTTTAAAAGCACTTATAAATTTGGATTGTAATGCAATTGGTTGTTTTTAATGTGCAAACAAGGAAAAAGAACACCTTTGCAATTTAAGCATTTACTGGGAGCTCCTCAGCTTGTTTGTTTAGGGGGAGACCAGAGGGGAAAAGTGAAGGCCTGCTGTTTAATGCTGACTACTCCCTAAAGGATCTGGAAAATGCTTGGTATGCTTTTCATTTGGGCTTTTTTGTGGTTCCTTCTTTTTTTTTAAAAGCATCACTTTTGAAAACTTGTTGTCTGGCCCTGCCTGAGGAAAAGCATGGGCCAGGCAGGGAGGGATGTGGGACCTCTCTAGGGGCTTGGGACAAGAAATGCAGCCCTGACAGGGATGCAGGGGTCTATCATTCTCTCTGTGGACTAAAAAAGACAAATATTTTTGTGTAGTGCCACAGCCAGCTCGACATGGCAGCTCCTGTTGGCAGGACCAGCTGTAACTGGGAGGGCAGGAGCTCTTAGGGACCTGTAATCCATGGATTAAAGCTCCCTAAGTACGCAGGGACACGATGGACTATAATGGTGCCTTTGAAGCATGGAGGGTCCACTGTGTCAATAATCTGTGGATTAACTGAGCGCCTCTTGCAATTCCAATTCAACCCGCGATTGTCCTTTGCTGGGAGTGTTGTTTTAGCCAAGCAAATCACTGCTGCATTACAGGGAAACAAATACAACCATGTAAAAATAGGAAGGTATGAAGAAATAAGGGTACATTTCCACCAAATCTTAATGGACAACAGTGGCAGGGAACTACAGCTTGGGGGAGAGGTTAACTCCAAAGGGCCATCACTACAAAATGCAGAGCTGTCTCAAATTAGACATGTTGAAAAGCAAACACACTCGGGGAGATATGGTATCTAAAAATCGAATTTTACATGGACTATTTTGTTTCTAAACCTAGACTTACTTACTTTTCCACTTTTAGTGGAAACAGATTTGACCCTGATTACATGAAAATCATCACCCTGGAGCTGGTGGCAGCTGGACACTTCAAAAACCAGCTGAGCCAGGAGATGCTGTTTGGGACACTCAAGGAAATGCCTCATAGTTTTCCTTTTTTCAATCACAGACCACATACCAGCATTTCTCTCTTTCACAGCCACCTCTGCCCACGAGACTCAGCACTGAGTGTCAAACCCAAACAAACAGCGAGTCCCCGGCGGCCCCTGTTACAATGCTCAGTTGTTCGGTGCCTCTCCTTGCAAGGGGGTAGCAGCAGCACGGGAAGAAGGGATGTGCTGGAGCACGGGGTGGCAGCCAGCTGGCAGCCCTCCCCCCAGGACAGATGTTACCTCCCCTGGCCACTCCAGCACCGGCTGGCCTGGATCCCTGCTACTGTCCCTACTCATCCTCCCAAGCCCATACCAAACCTCCCGGTGGCTGGCTGTCACTCCTGGAGAGGGCAGGCGTCATGGGATAGGTGACTGGTACCAGCTCTCCAGAGGAAAATATGTCACACTCAGAGACTCTGACCCAACTTGGAGTAGAGGAATTTTTTCCACAGTCTCAGCAGGGGTTGAGCCCCAGTAGGAGAAACAAGGCAGAGAAATCTCAGTTTGCACATCTCCAGATCATTTAAGATAACCAGCCCTGAATGCCACGCAACTCTACCACAAATCTTTCAGCGCAAGCGCTGGAGGTGTTTTATAATGGAAAGTAATTATTATCCCCTTGTCACAAGCAATAAAAGTAGGGCAGAGACTTTCCTTGTTCAAGGAAATCCCAATATAAGCCTTTCCTTTAATCATAAAACAATAGCTACTTTCCTCAGCCAAGTCATTCCGCCTTCAGCACAGCTCTCTGGGTGTAGGTTGCTCTCTCTCCGTAATGAATTTCAGCAAGGGGATTAGCGGGGAGGAACACACGAACAATTACAAATTACAACCAACACCAGTCTGTTGGTATTTGCTACAGTTTCCCACTGCTCCTCTGGAATACTTCAGGATGACATTATGAGCGAGTGCCCTTGCCAAAATCCTCAATAGACGGGGATGAAATGTCAGGGCATGATACAGAGCAGGAACAGAACCGGGATCTGTGCATCCTGCTGTCACATCCCCAAACCGCCGGGGCAGGAAGGCTTTTGGAAAAGAGCTAGAACACAAACCCAAAGTCATTAACTGCATTAACTACCGAAGCAGTTAAAGTTGCTTGAGCCATTCCTAGGGAATACTGCTGGCTGCTCCCAACCTACAAGGTGTTTGCTAACAGGGAGAACACGAGGGGCTGGCACAGGGCAGGGAGCTGCGGGAGAGGCAGTGACAGGCAGGAGCTGCAGGTCCCCAGAGTGACTCGCAGAGCAGGAGCGGGGGAAGCCGAGCTCCAGCAACAGCCAAAGCACTCATGTTTTGTGGAGAGCTGTGCCACGAGCACGCTGGAATTCTTGATGCACTTCTCCCCTTCTACTTTTAGGTCAATGAATATAAAAGGGAATATTGCTGACTACTTGGAAACCCTGTCAAGTGCACGGGGGCTGATTTCCGCAGCTTCCATCAGCCATTCAGTTTCCTTCAGCATCAGGAATGCCACCACACACGTATGCAGGATTACAAACCACAGCCAGCCCATGGGCACTGCTATTCCCACTCACTTCCCTGCCTCTACACACACAGTTTTCCTACAAGAGTGACTCAGGAATTCTCCTTTGCCATGTTACCACACCGCCCTTATCACTACTGTGGGTTTCTCACCTGTCATAGCACAGAGAGTAACAGCAGCAGCTTTCCAGAAAGCTGGAAGAGCAGAGCAAGACAGCAGCAGTAACAATCCATGGTGCTTATCCCCAATCCCTGGGGAAGCAACTGCATCCCTCTGCTGCCACCAGAATGGCATCCTGCAGTGGTGCTGACTCCAAAGGAATGATGACTTTTTCTACTGAATTGAGTTTGGCCCATTTGAGAATTGGTTAAGTTGGAAAAGCCCTCTAAGACCATTAAATGCAGTCACTAACCCAGCCCTGCCAAGGCCACCGGTAACCCATGTCCCCAAGTGCCACCACTACACACCTTTTAAATACCTCCAGGGATGGTGACTCCACCATTGACCTGGGAAGCCTGTTCCAATGCTTGACAACCCTTTCCATGAAGAAGTTTTTTCCAATAGCCAATCTAAACTTCCTCTGGCATAACTTGAGGCCATTTCCACTTCTCCTGTTTGGGAGAAGAGACCAATAAATATTACTTATGACCACATATATTAATATGTTATATTGATAGGTGATCCCTCAAAATTTCCAATCCCTGAATTATCATCAGAATCCAAATATATCTGACTGCACTTACTATCCAAAATTGGATTCAGGTTTAGTATTTTCTGCCTTCAGCTTTAAAGGTATGCAAAGGAAACCTTAGGCCCTGCCAGTCCTTAATGAACTCTTAAGGTGCTCTCTCATAATGATTTGTTGCATATCATAGTAATTCACAGATGCTTTGTCTCATTTTCCCTAGCTGGAAAAGGGCTGCAGAAAATATGTAAACATTTGTCAAGTGTTTGAAAATGGAAAGTATCAAATGTAGTGCTGAAGCTGTTGATATTTACATATTTCTACCAGCACGCTCAGCGTCAGAGCCACAGCTATAGCAGCAAAGACTCTCTGAGATCCAGCATGGATATTGTCTGATCCTCCCCATCCCCAGGAAGCAGCACACCCCATTTCTGAGCTCTGGTCCCTCAGGGGCTGCAGTGGCTGAGAGCATGGGATGGCTCGTTCGGGATGACCAACATCCCAGGGAGCACAATCAGCCTCAGCACTGCTCTTGGGTGTCACTCAGAAAATTCCCTTTTTCATGTTCATTTTTGTACACTTCATGGGTAGGTATGAGGAGTAGGAATGCTCACGCTGCCTAAATTTGGTATTTATTTCCCCAGCATCCTGCTTTAAAAAAAGACAGATTCCCACAAATAAATTAGTGAAAATAGCTCAATAAATTAGCTAAAGTTATCAGTGAAGAGCATGAGGCGCTCCAAATTTCTCTACATAGCTACCTGTTGCGCCCCCCATGGTGCCTGATAAATCCCACTGCTTCCAGAGAAAATCCAAACTTCCCTCAGCTGCTCACCCAGCATCACTCAATCCCTCCAGTGCTAAGGAGCCATGTGACAGAGCAAGGATTTGACTTTAAAGGACAGATGATGGGGAGACAGTGAGGCAGAGCCTTGGAGATTGCCTTGGTCAGAGCTGACACACCCCCACACCTGGCTGGAGAGGCTGTAAGACACCACAAGTCAAAGCACAGCTCACCAGCCCATCATACCAAAGCAAGACAGGGTGTATTTGGGAGCTGCCAGTCTTCAGTCTTCCTTCTAGCACCTTTTTTGTTTTCTAAGCAGTGGACTTCTGCTTACCAAGCTGCAAAGTCTTTCCCAAGTGCAAAGGGATGGCTGCTCCAAAGGGATGTGCCGCCAGTTTCAAACCTGCCAGGGTCACCTGCAGAGCTGTGGTAAGGAGTCTGAAAAAACAGATTATTGCAAAGGTTGGTTTCAGCTCCACTTTACTGCTGGGCCAGTGTTTATTTGTCCTGGCTGGCAGGCGAAAGGTTAGCCCTTTATCTGCTGGCTGCCAACAAAAGCTCAGGGAACACATGTGGGCAGGAAGGCCAGGCTGTCATGGGTGAGTGAACATCCAAACAGCCCCAAAACCTCCGGGCCTTCTTATGGCAACCATACATCCCGGGCTGGCAGAAGGGGAGAGGGAAAGGAGGAGTTTCTGCATTCAGAGATGACTGAAGCACATGCCAAGGTCGTTTCTTTTCCCAAGGGGGAAGACATGGTGAGAGCTGTGGTGTTGGATCCAGTGCTGCCTTCAGGGGATGTCCCTTCGCCAGTGACTGGAAATGGCTACAACAGTCTTGGATGGAAGTTACTGCTAAAGGACAAAGCATCAGTTCAGCATCATTGTCAAACCCAAAAAGCTGTAAATTCCTAAAACAGGATCTGCTCCTTGGTGCTATGTCCCCTCACAGCACCTCAGCAGAGGCTTGGGCTGGAGCCATGGGGGGGGGCTCTGCCCACGGGGATGATGCCCCCAGGTCCCACTTTGCTCCCACACACATTTCACCAAAGGCCACCAGCTGGGGTCTGCACAGTCCCTGGGTGAACAGACCCACAGTGAGCCCACAGTGCCCAGTGGGGATGGTCATGAACTCTCTGACCAACAGGCTCAGCCAGAGCTTGTCTTGGGCTACTGGAAATACACTTTTGCTGAGGAGTACGAATTTTGCATTTTCTAGTTTAAGTTCTAATTGCCTGGATTTTCTCATCAACACCTCACAACTGCTTTTTCTTAGATGAGTGGGAATTAGAACGTGCTCCATAAATTAACATAGCATGTTTCTTTCCCTGAACCTGCCACCCTGCTTCCACACAGTTGCAAGAGATGTCTTAGACTCTTGCTTTAAAATACCTGCTTAATTCAAACATTAAATTTAGACTTGTTCACATGATGTGAGAGGGTCTTAAAACCTACTTGTTTTCCCTGTTATTATTTTTTTCCAACTATTGTGCTGTAACAGGATTATAAAAGTTTTAATTGACTGATATTAAATCTTCCCTGCAAAATTGTAACTTTAATACCTCCTAGGACTATTAGACTTTTATTCATTATTTCTCAATACCGAAAAATCAGTTTGAGAGAGCCCCAAGGGTCTTCCCCAAGTAAGGATAAGATCCTATTAGTTGTACAAATCATACTAAAGTAAGTAACTCTTACCCAGGAGAGAAAAGGAGAGAATTAAACACAGATTTAGTAGCCAAAGGAAGGGAAAGAATGGGGACTAGAAACTGTTAATGCTGCTCACTGATGTTTTGCTTCACATCCAGAGACCAGCTGGCAATTCCAAGATGCGTGGCTTTCCCACACCATCATCATCCCGATCTGTAAACTGCTTGATTTGAATCAGGTTTCTGGATTTCAGAATGCTGAGGCACGTTTAGACTGTTTGACTATAAACAAATTAGCAGTAAATCTGCTGCACCTAAACAAAGTAGAGACAGAGAAAGAGAGAAAGAGAGAGGGAGCACTTGCTTCTTGACAATATTCTGGCTGCTCTGTACAAACATCTTCCCTGCTTAATCATCCCTGCAAATGTGTGTGAGGAACCCGCGATCCCGCCATGCCTCTCGCCTGCCTCGGCCGGTCTGGCACTGCTCTGTTTTGGTACTGAGCAAGTTAAAGGTGAGAAAGACGAAAAGCATCATTTTTCTCACCCCCTAATAAAGTTGCAACAAAGTTGTGTTTTCTCAAATAATACAGAAAAAAAAAAAAAAGAAATAGACTCAATTAGGCAAACAATGCTTTTCCCCTGTAAATCACAGGGGAAGTGTTGGCCTCGGTGCTGTGTCACCTCGGGAGCGTGCGAGGGTCACACTGGAGGGGCACTCATATCCGGACCCGTGGAGCAGGGAATGAGGTAGGAGAGATAAATTATTGCCTTAGCGTTTCAGTTTTCCAGGTGCTCGCAGCAAGTACCCACTGCTTCCTATCTCAGCTGTCACACAAGCAACAAACATCTCTCTAACCACTGAGTTTAATTACCCTGAAGCCAGAGCAGTCCCAGTTCAGGCCAAATCTGAACAACCCTGAGAAATCTGTGAGAAATGCTGAAAATACCTGCCTGGGTGGAAGGCCAGAGCCCACTGAGAGATGCTCTGTGCAGGATCTGCTGCACCCCTCTGGTAACTCAGGCACGTTTGTGTTTAGCGAAGCAGTCGCGGAGTGGGGCTGGCTTCTCGGGACGCTCGTGTTGCTGATGACTCCAATGTCTTTTAAAACCCATCCTGTAAAATGCCCCTCACCAGGTTTTTGGTAAATTTGGACTACCAGCTACCTCACACATGAAGTGACAGGACACACTGCCTGTTTCTGACGTGTCCCACAGGACTGACGTGCTCCCTGCGGAGCAATCAAAGCCGTCCACACAGTCATGAGATTTTCAGCTGGTTCCTGTTACAGCTCTGTGTTAACATTTATCCTTCTCCTGTTCAGTGGGTGTCCTTGCATACAGCAAATGAGAAAAATAATTCTGAAAGAACAAACTTCTTTTATTATTTACTCTCCTTCTCTCCCCTCTGAATGCATTCCCAGCTTTAAGCACATTCCCCTGGAGTTATGATTTATTATCCTGACCTATATCCCGATCTAAGGGCAAATACTTCCTCTCCTAATGACATCTCATTTAAGTTTTCAAACAAAACATCTCCTCAGCCTTCAAGCTCCTTCCATCCATCCACAAGCTTATTTGAGTCATCAGGCAGAAACTATCCCTGCTTGATCTAATGGAGATTTTTTGCCACAGAAGTACACCTCAGTCACAACGTGAAACAGAAGAGTTTCTACGCGCTGCCTTTTCCCCAAAGCGAAGCTTGCTCACTTACTGCTCCCGCTCATGAGATAGCAGAACTCAAGCACTACTTAAGTCCCTTCTCACTGGTCTTACCTGGGATATTCTTCTTCCTTGGACATAATTCTGGTTTCTTCTGGTTTATGCCAGCCCATACAGTCAGTGACACCAAAATACAGAGCTCACCAGCATTCAGTATCCCACCAGGTGCTCCATGATTAAGGTAAACGTCGATCTCATGGCCTGTCTATACACTCTCACATGGAACTTATATTCCAAACACATATTCCTTAATATATAACTAGCTGGGGTTACCCTCTCTGATGCTGGGGCATTCCCCCCAGTATGTGCACCTTTCTCTAACAGCTTGTAAACTTGTTTTCTTCTATTAAAGGAGCGGCCCTTCCCTCCTTCAGTCCAGTCTACTCTTTGCATTTCATAATCAAACAGAAAAAGAAAGCAAAACCTCCCCTGTTACTTTAACTCTCACGAGTGGCTGAGCTGGTAGCCCAGAGCAGCTCTATCGTCCTCCAGGTCACCAGCCTCAGCTCCCCTGACCGCTCTGAAGGAGAAACGTGCAGCTTTCATTATGCTGCCCCTAATGCAGAAAACGTGTGCGTTCGACGGGGGCGGATGGAAACCCGCCTGCCCTCCCCGGTGTGGCCATCGCTACAAATTAGCAAAGCTGCCTCCCGCGAAAGCGAGCCAGGCACCGAGAAGATAAATACCCACTTAGCGCAGCAAAATAAAACCAGCCCCAGAAAGATGCGAGACCCTGAAGGGGGGCTGAAAACAGCCCCTTGCAAATAGTGAAGTAATGGGCTTACAGTTTTATTATTCGTATAAAGTTTAGTGACTTCAAAATGAACGCGAAGCCAAGCAAGACTTATCCCACTAAAATCTGTGCTGTAACTGAAGCCGGTGCCCAGATGTTCCGTGGTAAAATCCACCGCCTCGCTGCATAAAAGCACCACATATCCTGACGTACAGTCCTGGCTTGCCTTTATCCAAACCTACTTAGATTCTGGATTGTTTTTCTAGCAATCCTTTAAACTGCCATGGGAAGCATTAAAGGTGGTCTCTTACAAAACCATTTGGTACCAGCTTGAAATGTAACCATTTGGAGAAATAAATCAGGATTTCTTTTTAATAAACTGTTTATCGCCAGCCTCTCGGGACATAAATCGTAGAAGAAAAAGCAGGGTCTGAGTTTAATAAACATCTCATCTTTTTATATATATTAAGGCAGAAGACCCTGGCACACTTCAGAGTGAAACATCCGGCCAACAGCCTCCTTCCAGCCCTGCTGAAGGCATGGGACGGAGCAGAAGGCCGCTGCATGGATGGAGCTTTCAGGAAAAGGTTTATCCCTTCGTTTTTAGGGGACATCTAAGGTAGGCAAACCTTCTAAGGAGGACAAAGGGGACTTGAAGACGCTGCTTCTACCCCTGCACACACTTCTGGTGTGTGAGCCGGGTCGCTTTGGGGCAGCCCTGGCTCTTGGAGTGTGGCACTGAAGGATGCTCAGGGCTCCAATGAGCGGGTGGTGCTGCACAGGGAGCCATGGCACCGACCCTGCCACAGCACTGCCTCCCGGGCTCGGCTGGCAGGAGGAGGAGAGGGGTGCGGGGAAAGCCCCGCAGATGGGCCGGAGCTGCGTGCCGGCAGCGCGAATGTCAGACGAACGCCCGTCTGTGGCGAAGGCATTCGAGCCGAGCGGGGAAGGCAGCACAGGCGTGACGTGATTTTGAACAGCTTGCTTGACAGTTTGCACCAGATTGTATTTATAAACATTGGGGAAACCTCAGAGCTTTTCCTCTGCGTTTCCGAAGCGCTCACCCACAACAACACATGTGCACAGGGCGATCCTACACGGCTCTGCCTCGCCTCGGTGACAAACTTCTCACAACTAAACAAAGGGGCCCATAGGAATCTTGGTGGGATCAGCATCCCACACAGTGCTCAAATTCCCTCTCATCCGACCACCAAACCCTGACCTTCCCCAGGGTGGTTGGGGAGTGAGGTGACCCGCCGGCCCATTGCGCCAGCAGCACGTCACACGTGTGCCACCACCTGCCAGGTGTGGCTGGCGCCAGGAAGCTGCTGGCAGAGCCCAGCATGTCCCCTCTTAGGAGCAGGACATGCACGTAGTGTCACCTCACTGGCAGGGCTGCAATGACACGCTGTGGTGCCCACCCTCCACAGCAGGAAAATCAACAGGATTTCTGTCCAGGGCCACAGAGAGACAAGGAGAGCGTGATTGCACCCACAGTCCTCATTGCAGAAACGTGACAAGGAATTTTTCACACATATTATAAAGCTATTTCAAAATTAAGAGGGGTTCATTATCCGCTGGCACAGAAAGGCCATGAGGAACAGGTATCACTTTTCTCACAACAGGATGAAACACAGCCACAGGACCCAGGATACATCCATAAGGTACCCGCACGTGATGCACTCCTGCACATCTCACCCCATTTTTAATGGTCAAACTAGAACGTAAAAATCTCTAAGTGTTTTAAAAAATCCTCTCCTGCTTCAAATATCAGTACGTTTTAAATTCTAGACATTGCTCTGAGTACTTCAGAGAGAGTTGTAGTGGCACTAGAAAGCTGACCTGGGCAGCTCTCCTCCTCAGGTACGTGTTTCACTATGAGGTAGGAGAGCGCGGCCGGGAGGATGAGGCATTCCTGACAAGAAGCAATCTGAAATGCCATTCCTAAAATAGCTCAGATTCAGCGATTTTCAAAGCAGGCTGAGCAGAAACACAAAGTTTTTCCCCCTGCTCCCTTACAGCACAGCCAAGGATGCTGATGATGTCTAACACGCAAGCTCTGTTTTTATGGAAACCAGGCTACGGTCAAGCCAGCAGTGCCTGGCGAGGGTCACCAATGCCATCAATCACTCGCCGCCAACCGCCCAGGGAGGAATTCACCCTCACATTGCTCTCTCCTCTTCCACTTCTACAGACACAACTCCACTGTCTCAACCAAGCGTGAAATGGGTGCATCGACGCTGGAAGCCCATCCTCAGTGCTGGATGGGGCTGCCGGAGCAGCCTGACTGCGGGATGCTCCAGTGGAGACAGTGCCACACTTGTGTCACCGACCATCTCCTGCTGTCTGCTCACGAACAGCCAGCTGGAGACAGGTCCGTGAATTTACGGCAGCGACCTTGCCTCCCTCTGAGCTCGCCTCCTGCAGCTCAGTCAAGCCGCAAGAACAGCGATACTGTTTAATTGTTCTAATTAACATTGTAACTAGATGCTAACCAGATCCGTCGGCGGGGAGGGAAAATCCAAGGGAAGCTACAAGCTCCCCGAGCCGCTCTCTGAAACCAGTCTTGCAGAGGCTGCCCAGTCCACCCCTGTGTCCACCGGGGTGATTTCCAGAGCAGCCCCAGGCAGCACGGCACAGACCGGATCACGCTCATCCCTGGCACCAAGCTAACCCGTCCGGGGAACCAGGGCACGCTACCGCTCAAGTGTTAAATACATCCACAACAAACACGCTCAGAGAATCACAGCTTTTCAAAATTCTGCGCTAGCCTTTAACTGTGAAGGTTTAAATACATAAAAGTTCTATCTGCAAGTGATTAAAAAGCTCTTTGTAGCCATTGTCTCTGCGCTGTCGAAATAAAAACAGAACCCAGGCTGCACGTAGCAAACCTCAGCAGGTAGAGTTTTTTGTCTTTTTTTGGTAGTCACTTTTTTTCCCCCCCGAGAAGAACGTATGATGCTGGCAAAGCCGGAGCCGCTGCCTGCCTGGCACACACCCGCTCCGCGGCAGCGCCGGACAACGAGCCGGGCTTCCTGACAGCCCCACGGGCTGTGGGACACCGGCCGCCGCGGGCTGCAAGAGGGCAAAAACCGGGAGGAAAAAACAAACCTCAAAGGCGAAGGAGGGATCCGAGAGGGCGCCGAGGTTTCTCCCAGCAGCATCCCGCAAAAGCTGCTGCGGAGCGGTGCCGGGACGCGGGCTCAGCGCCACAGCCGCGGCTGCAGGGACGGCGCCGGGGTGGCCGCGGCCCCGCTCCGGCTGAGGGGTCCCGCAGCCGGGTGGGGGCCCCGCATCCCACACCCGCCCTGGGGCAATCGGAGGGGGCTGCGCGGGCGGCCCCGCTCCCCACCCCCCCCGCTGCCGGTGCCTTACCTTGCGGTGTCCGGTCCCGTCCCGTCCTGTCCCTCCCGCGGGGGAGGGCTTGGGTTGTTTTTTAGGGGGGCGGGTGTTGACCTGGCCCCCCGGTCCGGCGGGGACGGGCTGCAGCGGGGACTGTGTCACGCACGTCCCTTCGCGCTTTATAGCCCCTTCCCTTCTCCACCCCTCCCCGCGGGGAAGAACGAAAAAAAAAAAATATGAAAAACAATAAAAAGCAGGGAAAAGAAGCCGGGAGCCCCCCCAGGCACCCGCCGCCGCCTGGGGAGAGGGCACGGCTCCGGCTTCGCCTCCCGGGAGGAGCCGCGGGGCGGCCAAGCGCCGGCAAAAGTTTGGCGGAGGGGGCGCGGAGCGGC